>CAHIKZ030003702.1:3337500-3647500 GCA_903632075.3 Acanthosepion pharaonis
TAACAACTGAGAAAAGAAATATTTCAGAAGAGAATTAGTTTTATAATAAATCTCTTTTATGGGAAATATTAATGGCCAAATATAATTCTCTTAATTGTTGTTGAAGGTTTTAAATTGTTTTCCTTTATAAAGTGATGGGCCCCAAATTATTACGAAGAAAGTATAGGTTTTCGCCAGTGTTTCTTTCAGGAGTGGTATATGTGTTCATAGAAGACTACGAGTTGTTGCATTCACATAAACACTATATGAGGAGAGATAAGGAAGTAGATGCATAATGATACATAGCATAATAATATTTGTGTGACTTCTATTTTGACTAAACGGGCAGAATATTATTAAATTATTAACCTTTAAAATATATAAAATAGAAAAGAATGTATTTTAAACGTTAATAAAAATGATATTCTATATTATTTTAAAACATACGTTTTTAAACAACAGAATGAAATTTTTACATGTTTAACTTTTTATGGATATTCATCAAGTAGTGTATTTAAAATAAATACTACAATTGCAAGCGAGAAAATCTAATGTAGACGTCGAAATTCACAGTGGGTTCCTCCACGGACTGGCATTCATAACGCATGCACCTACTGATGAGTGCCTCTTGGCCGACACGCATCGCTCTTAGCGACCCAAAACACACAATAGCCTGGTTATGCAAGCACAAGAATGTTTCTTTAGAAGAAAACAAGGGACTGGATTCAGCATCCCTTAGCATCAATTCCATCATTCAGCTTACTCTTCATTCTCACTCAAATGGCAGAAAATTGCTACAATTTTCTTTTGCCTTATATTTTTTAGTTTCATTTGCTCATATCTCTTGTGGAGCAACAGTAAGTGTTATTTTTTTTCACGAGTCACCACAGAAATACGGTTATTTTTCATCTAGAAGAATAGATGAACATTCATTTCCTATTTTTAGTACAAAGTGCTACAGAAGACTGTAAAATGTGACTGTGTTTTTTAAGCTGCACAAAATCTTCACGCACTTGATTAGAATATTATTTGAAACCGTAATGTGCATATGCAAGAGGGATGAGTGTAGAGGAATGAAAGATTGGGGAGGAAGAGAGGAAAAGAGAGAAAGAAGAAGTATAGAGAAGTAAAGGAAAGGGAAGGGAAAGCAAGGAACCATGCGAGTTGTTTAATTCGGTCATTAATTTTGAATAATAGATTGGAAACTTGAAAGTAAATTATCTCCGATTCGAATTTTAAATATTTTTTGTTTGGGAGTCGGAATCAGCTTCCATTTCCGCTGATGATTTCCGTTTCGGATTAAATATCTAATGTAATCATTTCTGTGTTGACTTCAAACTTGACAGAAGAAAAAGTGAGTCAAATTTGACTTGTTCTCGGAGATACTCACTCATAGTGAACACATCTCCGTGAAAGGATAGAAACGTAGAGACTGAACACATCTTTTGAATTTAACCCCTTTGTCACAGTTACCCTCTTGGAAAATCAGACAAACCCTCAAAATGGATGCAAGCTGTTTGTTTACCAAACATTAAGATTTTTTAGTATTTTGTCACTTTTCGCGACGAGTGATCTCGCACTATTTCTCAAACCGGAACGAGAATAAGTTAGCAGAGCCAAGTTATTTCACTGAAAGACTTCACTTTTTAACGCATCTCAAATTCGATGATTAACATTTTGTCATAACTTTTATTGTTCAGTCTGGTCTAAACCAAAAGCAACAGTCACATTTCATTTTGTTGCTCGCAAAGGCAATTCTCATTTAGAATTCAAATGATTTTAACTTTCGGCAAAAAATGCTTGAAAGAAAAATATTTGTTTGACTTACGAAAATCTTGTTTTACTGTATATTTCAGGGAAATAATATTTCAGTTATATATATATATATATATATATATATATATATATATGTGTGTGTGTGTGTGTGTGTGTGTGTGTGTGTGTGTGTGTGTGTGTGTGTGTAAATAAAAAGAAAGAACAGTAAGATATATAATCCGGTGTTCTTAATATTTTTTTATTTTTACAAAACAGTGCTCAATATTAAATTTACAGAGCATAAATATTATAAATTAACTGATTTAAAATATGGTTTCTTCGCTACACATTAATAATAGTAAGGGACTACAACGATCTAATTAATAAGGATTTACATAAGAACTATAAAAAGGCAAATAAAAATGACCTCAACATGGTGGAGAATATTAATACTAGCAGTAGAAAAAACACAGACAAGCTGAAGATTAGTGAAAGAGTAGGTAAACTTACTGAAAAAGAGTGCTATATAATCTTAAAGAACCACAAACCAGATTTTGAAGCAAATCCGACTACAAGGATAATAAACCCTACAAGACCTGATATCGGAAAAATTAGTAAAATAATCCTTGAAAGGGTAAATTAAAGAAAAAATAGCCCTGAAACTTTGGATTATTACCAAAGACGTGACAAACTGGTTTAGTGATATAAAAAATAAAACGAACTGTACACTAATGCAGTTTGATATTAAAAATTATTAACATTCAATATCTAAAGAACTGTTCATGGGTGTGTTGGACTTTGCTACCCAGCACACGGATATTACTGAAGAAAAGAGCATTATTATAAATGCGAAAAAATCGTTACTGATACATAAACGTGAGCAATGGATAAAATATTCTTATGACCACTTTGATATCACAATGGGATCACTAGACTCAGCTGAGTCTTCTGATCTTATAGGTCTTTTTATATTATACAAACTCACAACGTACCGTGAAATTAATATAACTGACATTGGTTTATACAGATACGATGGACTTATGGTTATAAAGAACTCTGCTAACTTTAAAATCGATAAAATTAGAAAGATTTTAAAAGCTTGAACTTAAGAATTGCGGTAAGCACTAAATTAAAAAAAAGTTAACTTCCTTGATATAACATTAGATTTAATGAAAATGTATACATACCTTATAAAAAATCTAATACCAATCCTTTATATATACACCCTAAATCAAAAATTCCTCCATCTATACTTAAGCATATACATTTATCTATCGAATAAAGAATAAGTACAAATTCAGCAAACTTGGTTGTTTTTACAAAAGATTAAGGTACAGCACGTTTCTTTGTTATTTCAGCGCTTTTTCTTCGATTCTTCGTCGGATTTCCAATACCTACCGACTTTATGTTAGTAAGGATCACTCCAAAACGCTCGATGAATGACATCTAACAAAGTCCAAATAATTTCACATTTTTGTTTTCTTTTCTTTTTGTTTCTCTTATAGCTGTGAGGCTGTTTTTGTTTTTTTTTTCTTTGTCTTTTATAGTAGTGAGATAGTTCCTTTTTAAATAATCTGCTTTCACATATGAGGTACAACTTGAGTATCCCTAATGCATCCGCTCTACAAGCTTACGGGAATAAATAGGAATAACTCCTAACGTCCTCGACAGTATCAACATAGCACGTACACATGCGATTGAGCTCTCTGGGGAGGAAGTGTGGATTTGTAAACTGTGAATATTACGGCTAATAATGCCTGACTCTTCAGTAAATCGAATCGAATTCTCTCAGTTACTGTGTGTTTATCTGAAAATAAATACGCTTAAAATTCAACTTCATCCCTGCCGTGCGCCAACGGCTTAGTGGTAGATTCCCGACTGACACCAATTCAGTCAGGTTTCGATCATTAGCTAGAGGCAACCGGACGTCTAGCCACACTGGTGAGTTGTAATACAGCTAAACAGTTTGTCTATGGATGACAATATATATATATATATATATATATATATATATATATATATATATATATATATATGTGTGTGTGTGTGTGTGTGTGGGAAAATATACAGAAAATAGGAAAGAACTGGTTAGGTAAATAATCCAAAGTTCCTTAGTATTTTAGTTATTATTTTTTAAAAATAGTGCTCGATACAAAATTAGAGCATAAATATAATTATTTATTTAAAATATGATTCCAACTCGCGACATAAGAGGTCTCATGTTTCAAAACAAGAGCCGAAAACTTCAATATAATTATTTGAATTAAATTGAGTTAAAGTAAGCTCTGTTCCATCTTCAAGCGAAATTTTTTTGGAATAACTTATTTCAGAAATTTACGTGTTTTAATAATTGAAATCAAAATTTCCATGGTAACAGCTAGGGCGAATTGTTTAAATTGGGTAGGCGTATGTTGGGTGTTAATAATAAGTATCAGTATAGAGTTACTTTCATAGATGTCAAGTCGGGGTAAGGTGGGGGTGTCTAAATTTGAAACGGAAGATGTTTTAGCCTAGTCTGGTTTACGCGTCTATGGAGATTTATTTATTTTTTTATTTTATTTCTTTATGAAAGGGATTTGTGCATATAAAAAAACTGCCGTAACTTTTGTTTTTTGACGACTTCATAAAAGGTTATCTTTTGTAGGGTATTTAAACTATTTATTTTGGCTATGGATTATAAAAGTTATTATATTGTATGCTTCTTTTTAGCTAATTATTCAAACCTTAAATTTGATGATGACGACAGAAAACCGTTAACTCATGTCTATTGTTTAATAGATTATTATTATTTAGAAACTTAATAATGTGCAGCTTCTCATGGAGGCACAAAGGGCATGGGTCATCCCAAGTTTTACATGTTCTAGTCCTGTTTATAATTTTCCATTTTACTTTAGGTGTCCTATTTATTTCCTTCAGATGCCAAAAATATTTAGATAGGGAAGTCTGGTTTCTTTTATTTATATTGTTGAAAGAGCACTTATGCTGCCTCCATCTAGCTAGATGGAGGCAGCATAAGTGCTCTTTCAACATAAAGTATCTTAAATTTCCTCGTTTCAAATTAAAAACCCGAATTGCAAATTTAAAGCTTTAAAATGGGTTGTATGACTTATTTGAAGAATAAAGAGAAATATTTATTAGAGTTTTCAAATACAAAACGATATTGGAAATTGCGAAAATGTTTGGATGATACAAGGAACTATAATGATGTTTCACGCTACATTAGAGCAAGTTAGGAAATACTTCTCGCTGATATTTTATCCTTATGAATTCATTAAAAAATCTTTCAGTGTTTTCTTTAGGTAACCTGGCAGCGAGGAAGTATCGAAAGACACAAGACCTTGAGTCTTAAATAAAATGGCAAAACCAGTTAGACTGATCAATGAGTTTCTTTAAAGACATCTGTAAGAAAAACTGAATGGAATGGGTAACAGAACCTATAAAGACTGATTTATGTTGTGTTATACAAATGGAAGAACATCTCGGTAGAAACCGCCCTCATAAGAAGGAAAACTTGGTTCGATGCTTTGGGGTGGAATTACATGGGGAAAAGTGGTGGTGACATGGCAAAATGCAGATAATGTTAAGATAAGAGATACATTTATTTTTGAAGGTACCCCTGAGCCATTGTTCAAGGAGAATCCAGACGAATTCAGAAATATAATCTGTATGTACGACAATATCCCATCACATTCAGCGAAGAAAAACTAATGTATATCTGCATAAAGCGGGGTTCAGTGACACTTGATCGATGATGCGATCGGTTTGTACGACAGACCCGAATCCGATAAAAACAAAAAGTACATTCTGAACAGTGACAATTACTTTGGTGAACGTCAGCTTACAAATGAATATGAATTATGGAATGCTTTATAAATACTTGTGGTAAATACTACAGATCACAAAAATCAATATAATAACGACTTCTAAACTAGTTTCAGAACATATGGCATACATTTGTACATTCATTTGTACATTCATGTGATCCTTATAACTTTTTCACCAATTTCTAATTGTTATGGCATTATTTTTGCAACATTGGCGTGGATTATGTAATTATAATTTTAAATTTCAACATAGTGCTTATAGAGTTCCAGCAATAATCACAAAAATATTGGCACATCGAAAAATAATATATTCAAACTAAAATTAGAGAATAATATAAGACGCATGTAGATAGATAGATAGATAGATAGATAGATAGATAGATAGATAGATAGATAGATAGATAATACAGTCACTAAGTCAAATATGATTTTCAAATGTAAATATGAAAGTATCCGTTAGAACAAGTTTTGCTCGAGCAGAAATCTCGAGCAGCCATTATCAGAGTGTCATGAGGAAGTAATCATCCATTTTTCTCTATTTCCGTTCATTGCGTTTCTCAGAAGTTGACATCCAAGCTCAGGACTGCTTTGTAATGAGAATACGATTATGACGAAACGTAAAAATGCCGAACGGTTCGTGTAAAAAAATCCCACTGAAGTCTTTTGCGCATGAAGTGGGAGGGAAAGGAATAGAATTTTTTTTCCAAAATACATTTTGTCATGAGAATCTAGAAATAGAATAATACCGTCTATTGCTTTGATTAACGTGTTTCTATTTGGAATTTACAGACAGCATATTAGATTTCGAATTTGCGTCTGTCTGTTTATCTACTTATCTATCTAATAATAATAATAATAATAACAAATATATGATATAACGTTCGTATTTATCAATCTAAATCTGTATATATATATTTCTCATTATTTTAATACCTATGCCAGTCTCTATATATTTTAATTTCAGTCTATTAAAAACTTATGATGTACGTGTATGTGTATGATTTTATATTTTTGTTTGTTTTGTCTTGAGTTTTGTCTTCTTTACATTCGCGTATTGATACATCAGGCTATCAATATAATATTGGGAAATTTGTTTTAAGAATATTCACTTACGTTTTTCTACGATTCGAACTGCATTGTGTTTCTTTCATGATTTTCGAGTGTCATGTCGGGTTTTTCAAGTATCGCGTCTTTAAGCGTTGGTTGTGGTGTGTCGAGTTTATTTCAATGTTTATTTTAATCGTGAAATAATTTTCTTATATGTTTTTTTTTCTAAGATGCGTCGCAATACACTAAAGAAAATAATGCACACGCATAGACGCAATACTATAAAGCTACAAAATATCTTTCATAATAGCTAACCAAAGCCGAAACTGTTTTGAAGTAGCTGAACACCCCCACAAGTTGGACTGGTCTAAGACTATTTAAACAGTACTCTCTGTTAGTGTGAACGCCTGGGCCGATCCTTGGTCACGGCCACTAAATGTGAACGTACAACACCCTAGCCGGACGTCCAAGACTTTTAACACTGCGTGTGATCAATGAAGATCGCTTCCATTTCAGACCTGCTCTATCCCACGTTGTGATTTAAGTTTGATCATAGGGAGGACCGAATCTGTATCTTCGTGTTGGGCTGGTCCAAGCCGGGCGATGGCATACAGAGAAAAAATCACTCGAATAAATTGAACAAAAGTAAATAGTTCTTATATCAGTCCTATATACAAAATTTGCTTATATTAGAGTTCGCATGCAATTAATTATCAGCCCAACCAGCATCTAAATCGGAAGTGATACTATCATCGATCTGGCAAAAATCTGGTTCACTGTTGTTGGGAAAGTTTGACACAAGGCAAAAGTTGGAGGTTTTCGTCGGCATATAATCACATGGGCCTCTCTCCTGTGTTTGGTCTCGTCTCTCTTCTCTCTTCTGCTCCGACTCGTCTTCTACTGGTGAATTCGCTTCTCTCATTCGTATTTATTAACATACTTTTAGGGAATTCACTTCTTCCAATCTCTCATATCATGATCTCTCACTAAACTTCCTCAGTGAGAGTAGGTCGCTTATCCATCCCCCTCCTCCTGTCTCGAATCACTTTCGACCAGAAGAATCAACTCCAAATTCGTTGTTTACGAAAATGAAGTTTTCGCTTTACAGCTTGAATTTGCAGCTGTCAATCAACATTGCCCTTTAAGTTTGGGTCACTCTTCCATTGTTCAAAGTCGTTTATGCGTGCATTAAATCCTCAATTCTTCCCACGGGTTTTTGGTATTAACCATTCTCGTTTCAATGTCTCTCAGCACATAACACTTGTATTTTTAACATAATTTCTTACGTTTTACTGCGGCAACGATAAATAGTATCACATTACTGAGCTAAAGCAGTTAACGATCAAAGTTTTTACATTGGTCGTCCGACCTAGGTAAAAACAGGCCTTGTGCTACATCCAAACTTATGGGGAGGTCTCAGGTAGATACCGAGCAGTTAACGATTACATTTAACTCTGCTTGTCGACTCTCCGCCTCTCGGCGGAGAAGAACCCAGACGAGGGTGTGTCGAAGGGCAGAGTCGTGTATACGGTATCGTGTATGTCGTGTTCAAGGAGAATCCAGATGAATTCAGAAATATAATTTGTATGCACGACAATATTGCATCACATTCAGCTAAAAAAAAAAACTAATGTACATCTGCATATAGTGCGGTTCAAAGACGCCCGATCGATGATGCAATCGGTTTGTACGCCAGACCCGAATCCGATAAAAAAAAGTACATTCTGAACAGAAACAATTACTTTAGCGAACGAATCGGAGGAGAAGAGACGGAGACAAGACCGGAGACGGCAGAGAGGCCCACGTGAATATCTTTTCTTAAGTTTAGAGATTAACTAATGAAACACTCACAATGAAATGATTGTATAAAGGGAATATAAGTATAATAAATTGATATACTTATATAAATAATTTTAGGTTTGGAATAATAATTTAAATAATGAAAAAGGTAATCATGAAAACTTGTGACTTTGTGCTAGAAAAAATATTGACGGCTTCCAAACAGTTGGATCAACCCGTGCGGTTTAAGGACTTTTCAAAGCTACCACGATCTGAGTTCGCTTCGATGGACAAATGGCATCAAGAATTCACCTTCTTGACAAATTGATCATGATGAGATTCGAACTCAGGCTTCATAGTCGGAAAGCAAAGGTTATAACCATTTGGTCACATGGATATACACGCATATATATATATAGGTATACAAAGAAGTATGCGTTTGTGTGTGTGTGTGTATATATATATATATATATATATATATATATACACGAATATATATATATATATACACGAATATATATATATATATATGTGTGTGTGTGTGTGTGTGTATGCCGCTGAATTTCTGATGCTCAAGTGACACAGTACAATACAGATTTGTAACAGAGAATAATTCAAAATTCTGAGAAGATGAAAAGATAGCGCAATACAATGTTGTTATTATTCTACAAAATTATTTGTATATCTACAAGACTGTCAAACTGAATTTAACTTGTGTATTTAAAGTAATTCAGAATCCATATATAATAGTCAATGTTTATGGTGTGTGTGTCTTGTAGATGTACAGTTTCTTCAGTATCTATCTATCTATCTATGTATCTATGAGGTGATACGGGTATCTATTTGCCAATTTTTCCTTGCCAAGAGAAGAAATGGCTGAAGTTACTCTCAAATAAGATACATTGTACATTAATCTCGGGAAATATGGCATCGGAAGGTTTTAGCGCATGCTCTTAAATTATTAATAAGATTGGTTGTATCGGTTATTTGAACCTATCTATTGCACTTAACTTGGTCGATCCGGAGCAGGTGCTTGAGTGATCTGCTCTGACCGAACAGTTATTAACCCCAGTCACGTCACGTATTTCTTCAGATCGATAATTCCTCCGCTTACAAGTACAAATACGACAAAAGCTACTTTTCTACACATCTCCCACACGGTGACCTTCTGATAATTTATTGTGTTACATTTTACCAATACCTTTATACTCAATTTCAAGGGTAATAAGTGCATAATTGTCTTGGGGATAAAACAGTTGTGGTCCTGGCAATTTTATGTAAAATCTAGGAATTAGTTTCTGAAAAGTGATTTTGGTAAAATTTACCGAAGATTTCATTGCATCTGAAAAATATTCCCCAAATTTACAAAACCTAAAAGAAGAACAAATTTTCCTTTGCTATGACAATTTTCTGTTACTATCTCCTCTTTGTTAAATTTGTTCCAATTTTCATAAGCGTTATTAAATTATTCTGAAATCCTGCCTGAACAGAATGCAGCCTTTTAACATGCAAAATTGATCAATACAAATGTATACTTATATTAAATGAACTTTTGATTTGGAATTTACTGACTTATCTATGTGTGTCGTATGTATGTGTGTAGGTTTTTGTTCGTGTGTGTGTGTGTCTAAATCCGATAGTAAGTTATGTAATAATTTATAAAGTAAATATTTTGGTTATATCCGATGTATTTGATAAAAATATGATATAGAACAAAGAAAAAAAAAACATAGTTAACAAATACACCTATCTATCTAGCTAGCTAAGAGATTAGCGAAAGTTTTGAGTAAAATCGATAAAAGCAAATAAATGTATTTCCTTCCTGAAGGATTCCGAAATATGAATAACTATATATAAACGGTCGACTGTCATAGATTGACGATGAGCAATTTATTAGTTCTCGTACATTTTATGTTCGACGTTATTTTTTTTCTCTTAAGGACAGACAGGGAGGTGTGCATGTTGAACGTCTCATTGATCGGGCTTCAGAGTTTACAACAATCGTCAACTAAACTTGTTATATCCATACACCAAATTCTGGATGGTCAAGACGTACAAATGTTTTTCAAAATCGACCCATTGTAAGAGCAGCATTAGCAGACCACAACAGTACCCACAACAGTACCCCCCAGCACAAAAAATAAACTACGGCCCCATCCCAGTCAACACAAACAGTTCGGAATTTTTTTTTACGTGCAATAGGATTAAACTGAAGCATCACTCTAAGCAGACCTCCACTTCGGTAACAACTGTCGTGCATCTTTCCAGTGGTGTCGTCAATGGGTTCAATGAAGATAGTTCCTTCACTAGAAGTGTCGATCGACATCTTGCAGAATGTATTCAGGCACGACAGTCAATCCCAAATACTGGCGTCATAATGTAAAATGTTATATGTTGTGTCTGTCGCTCGCCTTTAGTGGTTGTGAATGTTGTACAGAAACATGTAAGTCCATTATCGGAAGATGTTGAACATACAGACTTTTCCCCTTTGAACATGGACGATGATTGGACGAATTCTGTATTGCACTCATTTTTCTAATGATTGTACAGAATTGAACACTTAAGCGAATACTGTCGCAGGATTGTATTCGCCAACAGTACGGTCGGTCGTATGCTTGCAAATACTCACGGCTCAGGCATGGTGACATGAAAGATCGTAGTAGAGTGGAATTAAGATGAGAAATTGGTGGCATTAAGTTTGATGGTAATTTTTTTTCAAATTATTATCTAACTTCATTCCACCTAATTCCTGTTTCTTTTTTTTTATCTGGTCCTCTCATAAAAAGAATATTTTTAAATCTACTGTCCTACTGGAAGCATTTTATTTTGATTTTGAATCCACATTTGCTGCTGTTTGTTTGTGCTCACTTTCTGGAATGGGACCGATAGACGTTTTTTCTACATATGAGATAGAAGTTTTAGAAGCTAAAAAGTGTCAACTTCATTGTATGGCCTGAAGATTGCATCCAATTATGAAACCGACTGTCACAAATCGGTGTTCATACTTCTTATATTTACACACACGCACTATCCAAGATATTGATCATTTTGGCACTATCAATATAGCATAGCATAAAACTATATTTTATCACAACACATACAAACACATACAAACACACACACACACACACACACATATCTGTGTGTGTTTGTGTAATTTATGTGATTCTAGATATTTTATCGATATATATACTTATGTGGCTATAAAAGTTTGTTTACTAAATGATGTATCAATATGCGCAAATACGATGAAATACCGTTCTTTCTTCGTCAGTCAAAACGACGACAGCTGATTGAATGAAATATCCTGAATATCGAAATTAATGGCCATGTAGCAACTTTGAAGCTTTAAAATGGATTTTACTGATAAATCTCCAATAAAAACCTTGCAAAGAATAAAACAAAGATGAAATTGCAAACATGATCACATGGATCTGTTTCACAACAGGTTATAAGAAAGCTCTCTCAAATTAAACAAATGCTCACAAACACATACATATGTTAAGGATCATACATGTATCTGTGTACATGTGGTTTAAGTTAGTACTTTTGGTTACGTATATTTAATTTCTACAACATGCACACTTGTGTGTGTCCACTGCTATACGCATATCCGTGCATGTATATATATATATATATATATATATATATATATATATATATATATATATATATATATATATATATATATATATATATATATATATATATATATATATATATATATATATATATATATATATATATATATGTGTGTGTGTGTGTGTGTGTGTACATACCTACATATATTCTTGTATAATTATATACTTAAACTTGTATTATTTCGCATACAGTCACTGGCTCTTTCTAGTTAGCTATTAAATTATAACCGCGGATAAAGTCTTTATGTCGTCTGAATTGATTGAATCTTTCCTAATGGAATTTATTTGCCATCATTGGACAGCGGCGATGAAAATATTAAAACAAACAACTAAATCCTTTCTTTGACCAATTTAATTTCAGCGCTTCCGATATAATTAAAATTAAAAGCAGCAGAAAAGTAAAACATGTAAAAATTATGCTTATAAAATCTGATTTACACTTTTCGCAAGTTTATATTATTCCTTATACTTTCTATCTTCTTTATCTTTACTATTTTTGACAAAACATTTCGGCCGATATATTCTTTGTTCTTTCTTTATATTCCGCTGTACGGAGAATAGACATTTTTCATTATGACATGGAATTTTTCTGTTTACCTTCATTTCTATTTTTCTTATCTTCAGAACTTCACGATTAATGTTCTATTATTATTCTATTGTTTTTAATTTGAATGGCGGGGGGTATCGTTATCTTAGTTGCGTTTAGTAAACTTTTCCACAGACACCTTATTAAGCTTGCTCCATGTGCAATTTGCATTTATTCTCATAGCGTCTATCACACAAACCGATGATAGTATTTTCTAATTGGATGATCCTTCAGGACATAGGTGGTAATAACTCCCCATCGATCCATTTTGTTTTGCCATTTCATCTTGGGGAAGATCGTGGCGTGAGTTTCCCTTATCGTCTACATGGTTTGAGATTCATTTTTTTTTTTTTTTTTTCCATGGACTAGTTACAAGCACCAACCACATGACAAGAGACTGCTTGGGCCAATATAAAGCGAAGAAAGAGGGCAAAAACCGCGAATGAGGCATCGAAGGAATAGATGTCAGTGTCATTCTCTACTATGTAAAGTACTCTGTCTCCCGATCAATTGCAAGGAAGGATGTATGCCGGCTATGGACAAAAGATTCTGTGTCTGTTGATGGTGAGATCAGCGCCTACAGTAGATTTCATGTTGTCGACCACCAATTGTGTGGTAACAGGCTTGTCAAGGTCAATGTTTTGGTAGCTCGATAGAAGCCGCTAGAGTTTGATTTGCTAAACGTCATTAGCGCAATTAAAGAACTGGGTGGAGGTAAAATTACACGATCACGGACAGTAGCGTTTCCCGGCAAATAAATCCAAGTAAATCATTCCTGTATGCAGGCATCACTATCAAAGAAAATAAATTTAATGCTAACTTCAATTGCACAATTAAAGTACAGATCGCAGCCTAGAAGTGGACAGGAAATGAGGCTTCAAAGGCACTGAAAAAGCCTGGGTACAAACTGACGCGGACGAAATATGAACGTGAGCTGGTTGAACGACGGCTGATTGCTGCAGTATCGTGAAGAGGAGTCCGGACTACCTCAGGCTCTAATCCCGCTAATGGCCCTTGTCCACCAGGACAAAAATAAGGTGCGCACAGTTCTAGCTCCCAACCAACACGTCGTCGCAAGCGCGAACGTATGCGCGTATAAACTGAGAGAAGTTGATAATGTATTATTGTTCGATCAACGGAAACCAATCTACAGTTTCATATCCACAGTTCCATGGGGCCTTTTCAGACAGTGTACCTGAACGGACAAATATACTCTGCCTTAACCGATGGAGCTTCGGCTTCAACATGGCGCTCCTCATAATGCAACACCGAAAGATAGCACCACAAATCCCTACTGCACATATGCCAACGCAATGTACTCCTATGGGATTGGAATGAAATGTTTTGACTAAAATCAACAAAGCATGTGTAGATTAAACCACCCCAGAGCCGCTGTACTTAAGTTAAGTACTGGGGTCTTCAGTCCACATTTCATCGTGGTTAAGGATCTTCGACCGGCGTGGGATCAATAACGACCACCCACTCCTTGTTATTACTGTGATCAGAAGATCAAGAGGTAGTATAGTAAGGAAGACCAGCTTTTTTTTTCCGCAGCCGCCCGAGATGAAATGCGGTTTTTGATTGGCTTGACGATAAAATAGATATGCATAAAAACATAGGGGAACTAACAGGACAAAAATACTCAATAGTTTGCATAAAATCCTAGTATGGAACGCTGATATTAGAAAAAGAAAAGATAGAACGAATATATCGGAGAATTCTTCCACATCGAAAGCGAAATACCGAAAAGACACAGAAATATCGCAGGACTATTAAAATTAATATATTAAAATCTGAAGTATAATCTGCCGTGGCCAAATTGAACAGAAACATAGTAGAAGGTCCAAACAGAATTGTAATAGAGATATTGGCAGCCTTAGATAATTTCGGCAAGATTACAGATATAATAAATGAAATGTACAACACTGATGATAGACCAGAAAAACCTAAGTAGATCTATTTTCATACCATTGCCTAATAACTTATTATCCGAATTCTGGTGAATAGATCCTGCAGTAGAATCGGACCGGAAATGGAACAAGAACAGTGACGGTTCGTTAAAAACACCCGAACAAGGTACGCGATATTTATGTTCTGAAAATATTAGAACGAGAAATGCAAATGCAGAACGACGAGTAACTGTGTTTTATAGATTATGTAAAACTGTTTTGACAAAGTACATCCTAAAGATTTGTTAGAACTGCCTAGTAACCTTAATATATTTGGGAAACATATTAGAATAGTCAAGAACCTATATTGGCATCAAACCCCTTGGATACAGATAGAAAATGAGTTCAGTATAAAAATTAAAAAATGTCTTGTAAGACAAGAATGTGTTTTCTCACTGGACTTATTCAACTTCTGTACAGTGCATCGACAATGGGTGAATTAGAAATCCTAGCAGGATTCATTATCGGTGGCCACTTCAACAATATAAGATATGCAGATGACATAATGACATAATGTTGATGCCAAATTATTTTGTCTGTGATATTTTATGAAAAGTTTTCTTGTTCAGTGCATATATTTGTTTTTCTGAATCGACATTTCTGAGTTTTTTTTTCTAAAAGATTCAATGATCACAACCGAAAATAATGATACTTGATAGTGGTTTACAAGTAGTTCGATTTTTCTCTCTGGGACGTTTCTACTACTATTTAAAATTGGTGTACAAGAAAAATGGTATAAATATTCATGATTTAACAATTACAACGCACAACGTGTCTTTTCCTTTTCAGCTTCCAAATTCACCCACGAAAATAAATTCTCAAATTTGTTCCAATCCATCAAGTGCCATTCTCTTGTAGCCTACATTACAAAATTTTGCAAAGTTGAAAGTCAGATTCAAAAAGGATTTTAACTCATTCCGTCCAAATTATGGTCAACAATAAAAAAAATGTTTCAAAATACGACATGCATAGAATACGAGGAATTGTGAAATGATTTTCCGTTGTTTTGTTTTCTGGACTGAGAGAAATTATGCAATTGTCAATGACAACGTTTATTAAATGGCGAATCTAAATCAATTGTGTACAGAAATGATGAGAAATTTCAATTACTTCTTAAGAAACGTAGTGGTTGGTGGTTTCTGTACTGTAGCAAGATTTGGGCTTTTAAAAATGCATCCTTTCGAAGTTGAGATGAGGTAAAGATTATAACTACTGCATCAAAACAAGATTTAAAGACTGAACAAGTCGAAATCAACCGATCTTTGAATTTCATTTCATTTAAGGAAATTGAATCTGAATATAAAATGGCAAAGACTGTATTTCCATTTTCTGGATAATTGTTTAAAATAGAAGAATAAAGATTTTAAATTCCCTCTCTTCAATAATCATAATTCATTTTGACAATCTAAACCCGAGAGGCAAGTGGGTTTTCGTTGAATGGAAGAGTAAATAAATGTATGAAAAAGTACTAAATAGACAGAAATGTAAGGAACGGGAAAGAAAAGATTTAAAAAGACAATCGTCGCTTTTTCGTGGCCGACATTCTATTTTCTATTTCACCATCAGAAAATAAATTACATGATACTTTATCCGATGTATCTACATTAAACAATACGGATGAAAGAAAGTTTATAAAGTGTAATGTAGACACGAGAGAAATCGATATATATATATATATATATATATATATATATATATATATATATATATATATATATATATGTGTGTGTGTGTGTGTGTATGTATGTGTGTGAGAGAGTTTGTGTGGGGGGAGAGTGTGTTTGTCTTTGTTTTTTTTAAACAAGTTGTATTAAACAATATCGAGAAGGTCTGTCTGTCCAACTTTTATGTAGTTTTTCTAACATCCGACTAAGTTGAGTTATGTCAGAATTAACTTTCCAAAGTTAGTTTATTGCATTCATACGAGTACTTTCGATTCTTACTACAATAAGAACAACGTACAACGTTATGTACAACGCCAAACAGAATATAAAAATGAACGTATAATTTCTGTTTGACCGTTGTAAACAAACTTAGTCGGAAGTTAGAAACACAAAATAAAAGTTGACCAGAATTTTGTTGGTATTGTTTAATAAATTTCTGTCTGTCTGCGATATACTGATTCCATTTCTTAAAATGTAGTCGGTCTGACAAGATGAATATACTTACATTCATCGAAATAAATTTATTACTGGCAATGCATTTTTAAGGATTTTTCTTAATTTTTATATATATATATATATATATATATATATATATATATATATATATATATATATATATATATTTCAAAATATATATATTTCAAAATATATATATTTTAAAATATATACTTTAAAATATTGAGCGAAATTTCTTAAAGTATAGTCTCTATGAGTAATTTATATCTTTTTTTTTTTGTCAGATTATCAGAATATTATTCATAATATAGAGTCAAACCGTATAACAAAATCTTGACTGTTTGGTCAGTAAACAAAGGAAATAACAATGATTTCCGTCCAACTTTGCTTTCCTGACCTGGAAATCTATGTTTTGAAAGCAACCTATTTCCCATTATATTCCAGATAGATTCAGCACTGAAATGGTGAAGGAAAATTTCCTTGAATTTTCTAGAAGTTACAAAAACTTTTGAGAATTTTCTAAAAGTTTCAATAATTTCTAGAATAATCTGGCAGTATAAATACAGGGAACGTAATATCAACAGAGTTCAGTTTACTTCTATGAGGAACACGTCACACGTCAGTTGATTTCACACTAGATTCGTTATAAGTAAGTTTACATGGTTGAAGTAGGGCGGTGAAGGCCATGGACAAAACTAAGGCCCAATCCGTCCCTTCTTCGCCAGCTAAAAAGGAAACTGAAAAACAAATCTCAACAAGGAGCCTTCCTTCTTACACTTCTAGGTTTTCATCTTCTCTATACCAACACTCCCATTCCCAACACTTCCCAAAATAAAATAAAAAAACTTTCCTTAGAGAGGAAAAATAATGACAGGTAGACAGGCAGGCTCTGAAGCGTGACCTTTCTTCACAAAAATGCGCTCTTGAGACCCCTTATTAAGGTATCGTCCATCGATGGAATGTCGGTAGTAGACCTTAAGAATTTCCCTAATGCCCCAGGAGCAAATAACTTGCATCAGGGAGACAAGGAGGGGACCTTAAAGCTTGGGACTACCACTCTGACGCAAAAGACGCATTTCCGGGTATCAGAATGGGAACACCAGATTAAAAAAAATGTTGTAACCTAGGGAAGGTTACTGAATAGAATAACCAACGAAGGTTGGTAATAAACAATAATACTTAGGACAAGAACAACACATATAAGATTCGCCAGCAGCGCGTAGAAGTAGTCAACTTTTAGAAGTGAGTCAAGTGAATTCCACAATGAATCTCCAAATCTAGACCAACATACAATATTTACTACTGTATTTAAGGGAATTATCGTCCGTAGGTATGCTACAACAAAAAGTTACAAAAATTCTGCATCCCTCATTATATAGGGCTCTAAAACTAATGTATCCCAAGGACGTCAGAGGCAGTGATGTCCTGGATGGTCGCATGACGAGATGGGAACAGGGAGCCAGGAACAATCCGTTGTCTATCGAGCATACAGCTGGCTAGAGGTGTTTCCATTGCTGGTTAATCGTACCCTGGGTGCGAAAGTGGACCATGTCCATGTCGATACGGGAGGGGGCAGTTGATTGGGACCGATATTGACATGAACCAGAGCTCGTTTCGAGTCGTTGCGGTTTATGCGCTCACCGATCAGAGTGAGCGTGTCTCGTTTTTCCGCTTTCACGCTGTCTCGGTCGGTTCGTTAGGTTTGCCAGTTTGATTTGGCGTTGGAGTATATCCCCACCTGCGGAGGGATGAGACGAGCAGTCAAGACCTACGTAGAATCGCTGTTCCTGGTGGAGCTCGAAGCAGGGTATCTGATATGCCGATGGCGTATCCATTTTCGTGTCGCGCCGCAGCAATTTTGAGGTGGTACAGAAGACGCTTGAACGGTACGAGAATCTCACGGGGGCCAAGATTGACCGCAACAAGTCTTCCGGCTTGTGGTTAGATGCCAGGAACTCGGTCACTCTTCCGATGTCCTTTGATTGGACCGATGGAGCCGTCCTCATTCTTGGAATGTGGTTCGGGCCCGGACTCCAGCTGAAGAAGAAATAGTCAGAAAAGGTAGGAATGTCGGTCCGGACTTGGCTCCAAAGGATGTTGTCCTTGAAAGGCACGGCTGAGGCGTGTGCCACTTACGTCTTTCCTCTCATCTGGTCGTCTGTACTTCTCTGCAAGGACCATAGGAAGGCGATCGCGCACTTGTCCCCTCTCTTGTGGCAGAGGTCGCAAGCAGAAGGTATGCAGATAAATCGCCTTGAGGTTTGCTTTCCTACGCTGAACTTTGACAGAGGACTCGATCTTAGAGAGGAGTGCTAAGGACATCTTCACTATATCCTTATCATTACTCCTCCCGTTTCTAGGGTTGAGCGCCGTCGTAGGCCGCGGAAGCAATCGAGTTTCCTCAAAGAATGAGGGGCGGCCTTGAGGGTGGTTCCTTAGGCCAGTGACCTTTCACGGCATGAGGAGATCATGTATCGTGAATTAGTGGAGAGGGTCGTGAAGGATCAAATCTGCGGGTGGCTCGGCTTGACGGCGACAGAGTTGCGCTCTTTGTGGCGTTGGGCGCCAGCTGCAAATTACCTCAGCAACCCTGAGTTTTCGCTTACCTAGGGATTGATTTGGAACGTGATTTTCTCAGTGACATGTCCTTCAGATGGTGCTGGGCGGATTTGCTCAATTGCCATCGGTGTGACCTTCGTTTAGAAGTAACGGCATCGAACGCCTTCTATCATTGTCCTCAGGTGCGTCCTTTCTGGGACTATGTCGGCGAGTTACGGTTCGTATCGTTCCCGAAAATCTCGTGTTCATCGATCTCGCATAATTCCATAAAAGGTGCACGAGTGACTGAAGATCTCTTAGTGGATCTCGGTTGAAATAATTGGATAATCATCCGCCATATTTTTTCTACATTGCTTCTGAGTATCACTTGTTTAACAAGTGGTACTCAGATTTGCAGAACTATTTGGGTGGCCAAAGGTTGGCAGGGGTTGAATATTAGTTAATCTTGGATTTTAAATCAAAGCCTAAAGAATTTTGCAAACGTAGCCTGTATTGACAGACACTACTTATTGACATATGAAGTTCAAGGAAGAAAAGGTTGTTGTATTGATGATAAAATATTTCTATAAATATTAGTATTTTCATTTCTAATATATACGATAAAATCTTTTTTTTACAGGTAGATAAGTTTATTTGTATTTTCTACTAGTATGTTTCGGATGGAGTCTGGTACGTTTGTGTGTGTGTGTTTAAATGGATTCTAATAGAGTTTTGATCTGATATGTGTAACGTATAGACCGATATGCGACAGATGTAATTATTTATAAATTCGGTTTCATCAAGAACACAGTTCCTTAAGGGGCATTTGAACTCATAGATAATATTCGTTCGTTGTAATTTTCATTTTGCTGCAGTGTTATTTTTTAGGATAAATTTAGCTGTTTTAAATTTTTTGTAATAGATAATTAATTTAATTTTTTTGTTCGGTCAATTGGAGTAGTGCATTTAAAAAATGTAAAAAACAAAAGAATAAAAATAATGGAAACCTTAATAATAAAAAATAAAAAGCCAACAGTTAATAATATTAACTACGAAGACGGCCACACTAGGCTAAATGTGTACGGAAAAAAATCCCTATAACTCTAAAAAACGTACACACAACCTATACACCCAATTAAAAAACAAAAATTAGGTTGATAATGGCTAAACGCTCGGAATTATAGAACATTTTGGTCAGTTTCTACACACTGTTCGTCCAAAAAAGCAAACACTTGTTCGAACATAAGAAAAATTAAATAAAAAGCTTAATCGTACTACCTTGTTTCTCGTCTTTAATAAAACATGTATAGAAGAAGAATTGCAGCCTAAATACAGAATATATATATATATATATAAAGAAAATTTGCTCTGTTTAATGAAAATAAACATGTAGCGCTCTTTTATGAGTCAGTTTTAACATAATTCAAATTCAATGTTGTGTTAATAGGACTCACCTGGATTACTACACATATATTTATATGTTTGGTCTTGAAAAATGTTGCGTCATCCATGACTGCATCAGATTTTAATCACGCTCGGACACTGTTGTCTCGACTTTTGCTTAGTTGTCCTACAGCCATTGTTTACGATGAACGTAACTCCAAGGAAGCGTACAAATATTGCAACGCTGCACGAACACACTGGTAAGCCTACCAGTGAGCAAATCAAACATTGACCCGGAAATTCTTCTGATTTAAATCTAGTCGAGAATCTGTGATCAATCTGCAAGGAACGACTTGGTGGAATAGTCATACAAAGTACTAGCAACCGCACTGGGTCATTTTTCCTTTTATATATATACACGCATACACAGTCTAAACTATTAGAATAATCTGAACGTAGAAGATATTTACACAAAAAAACGCATATACATGTATATGTATTCGGTAAGCCAAAACGGAGTGAAATGCTTTTCAACAACTGGCAAGTTGGCGTCGATTTTCAAAAGCCTCAGAGATAGATAGATAGATAGA
This sequence comes from Acanthosepion pharaonis, assembly GCA_903632075.3. Classification (NCBI taxonomy): domain Eukaryota; kingdom Metazoa; phylum Mollusca; class Cephalopoda; order Sepiida; family Sepiidae; genus Acanthosepion; species Acanthosepion pharaonis. Next base: position 3,358,692 of record CAHIKZ030003702.1, read on the forward strand.
TAGATAGATGTTCTTTTATTTAGAAATCCGAAATAAATGATAAAATAATGCTGGCATAAGATGTTTTTGCCGCCTTACCGTAATCAAAATATTGATCAGTTGAAATTGCATTTGGGTCTTTGTGTTGCGTTCTTCTCGACTTAGGGTATCAGTCCAATCCATTGTAATCGATTCGACAACCAGACGAAATTATTGACTTGGAGCTTATTTGTTTTTTTTGTTTTGTTTATATATATATATATATATATATATATATATATATATATATATATATATATATATTTCCCCTTGCGTTTCACCTACAAATAAGACTATTACCTCCTTTGCCACTCTCTGGTGTTTCTTTTTCTCCTTTTTATCGGCTGTTTTCTTGTCCCTTCGCCATCTCCCGGTTTCTGTTCACACAGACAGATAATAAAGAGCACATATACACACTCACATACATGCAGCAACACACAGCTTGCTGATAGCACATACATTTATTACTTAGCAGTGTGTTCGAATTTTTCTGGTTACTGCAAACATATCCTTGTGTCAAAACTAAACTAATAACTGTATTGTGTAAACATTAAGAAAAAGATGAATATCTTCTCGTCTCAGGTTTAACTAGTCAATAGAATATTTTTCTGGCTCATTATGTTAATAAAATGTCCATCATTTTTCAAGTGAAGAAAAATTTATCACACAATTATAATTAAATAAGTGCTTCTCATAATATTTATTGTTAATAGCTTCCATTGCTATTTCTATTTCTGTTATACATTGATCTATTTAATTCCTGAGTAACTACTTTTATAATCTGGTTGATCATGTGGCTGCATTTTGGCTCGAGTATTTGTTAATCGGGCGGAAGTAATTAGATAAGAGAATAGTTACCATGCTCTGTATTGTCCTCTTCGTTTTATAAAACAGAGATTACTCTTTCTAGATTAAAGTAAAGAGTTACTTTTATTTTCCTTAGACATTGAGTAAATAGTTTTCGTAATCGTTTATCGAAGTCCCCTGCATTTTTCAAAACGCTTATTATTCTGCCATCTTCACTTGATGTTTTTTCCAGGTTTGACATTTTGAAGTACAAAACTTATTGTGTTGTTGCATCAGGAATATTACTAACATCTACAGAATGACTGTTAGTGAATTTTTTTGTATTTTTGTTTTTGTTGTTTTCTTAATTTTCAACCTATACAAGCTCTGTATAGCATTCCTAGGTTAATTTAAACTCATTGTCTCTACAGTTGGTAATTTTTCCATTTCTGTTTTTCAATGTCAGCCATTTTTGTTCATCTATGTGTTTTATAATTGGTAGGTAGATATTGAGTAATGATGGGCGTACTTCTATTTTCTTCCATTTATTTCCAAATATATTTTTCATTTTTCATGTCTCATTTTTTATTGATTTCTTTCTTTATTTTTGCATTTTTACTTTTATTTCTCTTGTTATTTTTCGTCATATTTTTTATTCATTGGTTCTACAGTTGGCTGGAATTATTTCCCTTTGATATTTCGCTTTTCATTTTTATTCTATCTTGTTACCTTACACTTACAATTCTCAATTTTCTTCTGGTGTTTCTTTTTCTCCTTTTTATCTTTTTTATTCTACAAAACCTGGAAATTCAGTGATGTTTTCTCTGACTTTTTTCTGAGATTTTCTTTTTTAAATTCTGAAATGAATTCATAGTCTCCATGTTACCATCCTATGATATTCTATGATTGTTTTATTATATTTATTTACTATAATTATAGCTTAACAATCTTGATTTTATCATCAAATATGAAGTCAATTTCATTTTTTGTTTTGCCATTTGGGATTTCTATTTTCTTTCTATTAGGCTTTCTTTTTTATATGTATCCATAATTATTATTTTGTGTCTTTCTAAGAAATTAAATAAACTCATATCCTTTTTGCAATTACACATTTTTCGAGATACGTCTCTTGTTACTAACTCTGCATTGAAGCCAAAATAATTTAATTTCTCTTCTATCCTTCTATAAGCTTTTACTAACGTCGTCTTTTAATGGCCATTTACTTTCCTTATCTGAAAGTTTCGATGTCGGCGCAAGCATGTTTATGTGTATGTGTGTATAAACAAATTAAAAATATATCAAAACACACACACATATATATATATATATATATATATATATATATATAATTTCAGGATCATTTTCCAACTTATTCGTCCTCTCTAGCCTTCTAACTTTCTGTCCAGGAGTAACAAGAAGCTTCACAGGCTTCATGTACGATTTCGTTTTCAAGTCTATTTTCACTGCTCTTTGAACTGCCATTGCTAAAACCCCTCCCTCACGCGCGAACCGTCTTATGGACTGAGTTGGATCTTTTCTAATTGATCTCTTCATCTCTAAGTTGAAATGATGATTCCTCTTCCTGCCATGACCTCTTGATCCAATTTTCCCCTCTACTGTTTCTTCATTTTTAAACATATTCACCGTTCTCTGGGTGTTTCTTGGATGGATTTGAAGATGGAAGGAAGATTATGAATGTTGTTAACATTACTGAAGGTCTGAATGATATTTTCATTTCACCATTGCTCAGTTTAGAAGACGGTGGAGCTGACATAAAACGACTTTAACCTGTTCATTTTCTAACTGATAAATAGTGTCAAGATGGCTAAACCTGTTATCTAAAAACCTAGAAAAAAGAAACTCAGTTTACTGATTTGTTAGATATTAAACATTTTGTGGAATTCAACCTAGTGAGTCCTCTCCGTCAGCTCTCAATGGGTAATAGAGATTACTTGAAAGCGACTCTCTCTACTACAAAACAGCTAACGGAATCCAATTGCTTTACTATTTTATTTGATGCGACAAGTGCGATCTGTCAATCTCAACTGCAATTATGTGACTTGAATACATACTATCCTTGTAAGAGATTGAACTTCTCCTTAACCATTGTACCACCTAACCATGCTTACCAAAAGGAATATGCATATGAACGCGTCATATTTTAAAAAGTACCTTTCATGAATTTGTTTTTACAAAATTCAATTACAAGAGATGTCTTTAGTAATTTTACAAAGTGTCATATTGAAATTAAAGTAAGTGAATTGTGATATATGAAGTCAATATCACTACTTTTTATATTAATAAACTCCTGAATAGGTGGCTACTAACAGTCGGATAGAAAACAATCAGGTCCTTACAAAATATTCAGTTCCACAGAGGACAATCAATATTTACATGCAGACAGCAGCAAATTAAAATAAGCTTAAACGCTTTATCAGAAGAACATTTGCCAGAACAATATCAATTAAATCGGTTATAATTTTTGATTGTATGCCGAACTCAAAATATTTGGGAATCCTGTACCACTTTCAGTAGCACCATCTTATGTGGCTAAAAAGTTCTAATTATAACTATTTCCTACGTCGGTGTGGTATGACTATTATATTGCAGAAACATCTCCTTCCTTTGATAGCAAGTATATGTTACCTTTATATAGAAGTATATATTTTATACATGTGAGTTTTATGCAACAGTATTCTAACTTAAGGGGGCGAAATCTGCCAACTTTCACTTGTACTTTGTTTTAATATATATATATATATATATATATATATATATATATATATATATATATATGTGTGTGTGTGTGTGTGTGTGTGTGTGTGTGTGTGTTTGTGTGTGTGTGTGTTTATATAAAATAATCGAGTGAAAGAAAAAGAAAGACATTTCTCTGATTCCTATATAGTATATAATCTTAATTTACAAAGTGAAAATGATATACTCCAAAAAGAAATGTTGTGTGGAAAAATTGATCTGGGGTTAAGGGATTTTAACTCAATTCACTTGTATTATATATTATTTTCATATGTATTCAGTTTAATTTAGTTTGGCACGTAATACTAAATATGTATTCAACATGACTCGAGATAATAGCATTCAGGGTTTTCCCTCCATTGCTGTATAAGAGGCCAATGGAAATATATTCAGACTGATAGATATATTCAGACTGATAGATATATACAGGCTGTTAGATCATCTGAGAAGAAAAAGAATATGATAAATTTCAGATCTGTAGTAAAGGAAATAAATTGTAATACTATCACGTTCTGTCCTGTAAAAACAAATTCAACTAATTAAGATAATGCAACTTCAACGGCCATAGATTAAATATACAACACAATAGCCATTGCACCACGGGCAGATGCTTTTATATTTATTAGATTGGAAATAAAGTATTTTGACATAATCAATGGGTTTATTTTTCCATTCTTAAAGTACAATAACCATTAATTTTAGGTTCTATTTTTCTTTCGTTCTTTGCGTATTAATTAATATCAGAATGGTTAAATTTTCCGTTGATTTTCCTCTTTTAAAATGAGTCTATTGCCTGATATGGATCTAAAAGAATGGATGAATTCAGAAAATGCCTCCTCATCAATAGAAGTGGCTAGAAGTATTTATTCTGTCACTGGAAATTATGAGCAGAAGGAAATTATTTGATTAAGTGACCAGAGGATGACCAAGTTTAAACACTTTTTCGACTTCATGAAGCTTTATTATAATCAAAGTAAGACTTGTATTAAACTGTTTTAGAAATTCTAGGGGATTTGTCCAAATATCCTACAGCAAACTTTTCTTCAAAATTCCTTTTAATCTTGGCAACAAAATTATCTCAATATTGAACTCCTTCAAACCGTAGTTGAGTAAACTGCATGGAAATTATTAAAGCAGTTCAATACAAATCACACATGGATCATAAAAGATCTTCATGAACTTGAAAAATTGTTTAAAATTGGTAAATTGGTCCCTCAGTATCCGACTGCTTCTCAGATTAATCAGAGAAATATTTTTTGCTTTTCATTGAAGAGGAGATTTATTAGCGCACCTTTTCAGGATGGAAATATCGGCAGCGAGGAAAAGTGGTTAATCATGATAATAGTCATAATAATTTGTTGATTAGATTATATTTATTAAGACAATGTTTCTTTTCCATCTTTAAATGCTACAAGATTTATTTTCAAACCTTATATGAAGTTTACTATAAGATAAAACAGCAAGTGTTCGCCTGCTAGTGAGTATCAAACACACTCCAGTAGATATGATACTAGGATGCAAGCTTGTACTTCACACTAAGCTGATCTAATTTATTAAGTTAAAAGAAGTTTAGCACTGAAATAACGCATCCAATGAGATCTTATAAGAATAACAGCCTACATATCAGGTCATCCCATAAGTTCTGTCCGAATTTTAACTTTTTGATAAAATGAACAAAATTTAAAGAGTATTTTATAATGTCTAATGATGCTGAACATTATTTGTATGTTTAGATGCATTTAAACTGATCAAAGTTTATTTCAGAGAACAATAAAATTAAATTTTGTTTGATTAAAACCCTATGTTGAAACTTGACTAATGCATGGAATAATAATGCAACACAAAATGTACTTAGAACAAAATGTATTGAAACAAGAAAGCGTACACAATATTTACATATAGTCTTTTGTATATTCCTGGTAAGACCGTTCCTGGAGAATGTGTTGACTGAGTCGCAGTCGGGCAGAGTCTCTGGTTGAATCTCTTGATTCCTGTATTTATCTATCCACCCACGAGGATAAAATGTGGCACAAGGCTCGGCCAAAAATATGGCCTTTCTGAACCCACTCCGGACGAAACCCTGCCTCTCGGCAAAGCCTCGTCCGGGTTCCTCACTGCAAAATGCAGAGAGTTCGACTGAGAGTGAATCTCTTGATTCCTCCCTCTCTTCCCGGTACCAACCATATTTATATGGTCGGTACGCCACTATGCAAATTAGGTGGATCCTACCACAACACCCTACTAACATGGAAGTACCCAAGAATCATTTGAGGTACATAATGCTTTATGAGTTCAAGAAAGGAAACTCAGCAGCCGAAGCGGCTAGAAACATTCACTCAGTTTATGAAGAGGAATGTGTGAATGAAAGAACTTGCAGAAGATGATTTGCAAAATTCAGAGGTGGAGATTTCACCCTTGAAGATGAAGATCGAACCGGACGTCCAGTTGAGTTTGATGAAAAGCTTCTTGAAGCAGCCATTGAAGAAAATTCTGCTTTATCTGAGTTGGCAGTGGTTCTCAGTTCAAACCATACAACTGTTCAACGTCATCTTCAACAATTTGGAAAATAGGTTCCTCATGAATTGTCTGAAAACAACTTCTAATCCCGAGTTGACATCTGCTCTTCTCTCCATTCTCGCCAACTTGTTTCACCTTTTTTTTTGGATAGACTTGTGACTGGCGACGAAAAATGGATCGAAATGTTAAGCGTCGTAGACCGTGGCTTAGTAAAGGGGAAGGACCCCAGCCACAGCCGAGAAGGGAACTTCATGGTTTTCAAAAGGTTTTTCTTTCAATCTGGTGGGATCGCCAAGGAATAGTCCACTTTGAATTCTTACCACCTAATGCAACAATTAATGCTCAGATACACTGTCAGCAATTAGGGCGTTTGAACCAAGCTTTGAGGAAAAAAAGACCTGCTCTAGTGAATCGAAAACGGGTGATGTTTCATCAGGACAATGCTCGACCCCACACAGCAAGAATCACGTCACAAAAGATCGAAGAACTTGGTTGGGAGAAAATTCCTCATCCACCTTATTCTCCCGATCTCGCTCCTTCAGACTATCATTTGTTTCGTAGCTTACATAATCATAATACATACATAATCAGCTTTTGTAACACAGGAAGAGGTTAAAACTGACATCTGTAAGTTCTTCGAATCAAAGCCAAAAGAATTTTACAGTAATGGAATTAGTAAGCTTGTTAATAGATGGAAGTGAGTCATAGATAATCAGGGAAAATACATTGTTGATTAAATCTGTAATTAAATGTAACATTTGGTCACTTGATTTCTTTATTCAAAATTCGGACAGAACTTATGCGATGACCTGATACAACAAAATGGTGACCTAGTAATTTAATGTTTGGCTTACAATTTCACAAATGTAACACACCCAGTGAGGGTCGAACTCAGATCAATACTTTAGTCATTTACACTAGTTTCCTAACCATTAACCAATGGCGAAAGGATAAATTTAAATATTTAGATTTTTTTCATATTTAGATGTCTTTTAGATTTAGATGTTTAGATGAGATATCCGGGTAGAAAGTGAATGTCGAAATCAGTATTGGATCCATATTCTCAGTCCCCACTAATTTTCCGTTTTGTTCTGGGAAAACGTACTTTTTTTGGATTATTCTTTAGACTTGCATATGTGTTTTTTAGATGAGTCCATGTAGCGGAACTGAAAGGCAGCAGTCTGTGGGTTCTGCTGAACTGACTACAGTTCGCAGTTCTAAGAGGCAACGAGTGGCATGCGTAATATGTAAGCAGAATAGTGGACGCTTACGCAAATGTAGCAACAGTCCCTGGCAAAATGAAATACTGGACGAACGAGGAAAGAAAAGAATGGCCTACCTTGGAAACGTCCACGAATCTGTGCGTCATGTAAAGTCCGGCTGCAATAAGCATCAAAATGGCGGCGCCCATGTTTTATGACAGGTGGTCTCGGACGACTAACGCGAAATCTCGTTGGCTAGTGATTCGTATGTAAATTATGGTCGGTCCTTGGCTGTATAAAGCGAGACGTCTTTTGGGAGAGACAGAGGCGTTCTTGTTGGCTAGAATCGAAGGCTGGGTATGTGACCCAATTTTGCCGTCTCTACGTGGCCTGTTGGATTGTTACGTCGGACAGTCGTTGAACTGGATTTTGGCTACAAGAGTTGCGGTTGAGAGACAAATCTGTTGCAGACTTATTCCTACCGGAAGTTGACACTCATTATCTGTTTTCTTTTGTTTTGTTTTTTCTTTTTTTTACCAACACAGTCCATTACAACAGTATATATAGCAGCTAATATATGCATATTTTTCTTTTAAATAATATAAATAAAGGTGTCCATCCTTCTTGTTAGTTTTGAGCATTTGTTCTCTGCTTCGTTTTTCAAAAAGAAATCAAGGAATTTTAACAGACTTGAGAATTTTAAATTAGAGAAATGCCAAATAAAAATTAGTGAAAAGAAGATGGAGAAAGTGACAGAAACGATTGTTGATTACATTAAATTACTTTCTCCTTTTATCGTACGAACAATTCTTTGGAGACACCATAGAAATTAAATGGTTCCACAGATTTCCGTTCCTTTCATTAAACGAACCGTCATACCCGCTTCATTTAGTTTATATTTTTCTTGTTCTTTTGGTAACTACTCTTTAAAATATTTGATCAATGAACTTGTTTTCATCACAATGATCAAGAAAGCTTTATCAACAGCATCACCGACCTTGTCGCAGTTATTATATGCTTCTCTTTGGCATATTTAGCAACTGCTGATATAATAAGTAGACCAATCACGATTAATTTGAATAAGACTTCTTTCTTTTCAACAGGGTTATTAAAGTAAATATCGACTAAATTTGGATCTGTCTTTCATAAGAACACATAACATGAGAAAGATTATGTTGATTATGTTGAAACAAAAACTCGAACATATATCATTGTTATCGATGAGAAATAATGAAATAATTCTAATGCATGGCAGACGCTCATATTATTTTAAATCGATACAAGATGATGATCAGTTTTTCTTGCATTTAACTTTTAAAAATAATGGTATTTTTTTTTGTTTTTTGTTTTTTGTTTTTTTGTTTTGTTTTGGGTTTTTTTTTTTCACTATTTTTGTTTCCGCCTGCAAGCCGAGCTTATTCCATGCTTAAGTAATCTGTGTGAGAGGAGTTGTTTCCCTACAGTCTAATTAAATGTTTAACTACTGGACGGCAAGATTTTAAATCACTACCAATAGTTGCATTTTATAAATATATACAAAAATAATCCTATCAGGATTAAGAGAAGACGGAAAACGGAAGGTACAGTAGTTTATGAATTATTGTATTAAGACAGGTGCCAAAATGTCATATACCAGATTGACAAAGGAAAACTGGACGTAGGATTTCATTGAGTTGAAACAGTAATTATCAAACAGCAAGCATTTAGCTATCAAGAGAGGAGGAATTTTAGTCAAGGGAAATGCGGTTTCTGTTATAAAGTTATATGTAGATATTTTTAAACAAATTACGTTTAAAGTGCCACACGACCAAAATATATATTATGTTTTAACTGCCACACGACCAAAATTTCCAGATACGTAGACCAGTACATACAACCCCTAGCTAAGGAAGTAAAATCCTACATCAACAGATCTACTAAACAAAATTAATCACAGTGCCAGAAAATGCTATTCTAGTCCCTATGGACGTAAGATCACTCTATTCAAATATTAAACACATCGAAGGGCTAACCACATTTCAGGAAGCACTTACTAAAAGAAGAAGAAAAGATCCCGCCCCACAGAAGTTAACATAAAGCTTACACTGAATACTTTCAAATTCAATGGAGCACACTACCTGCAAGTAAGAGGCTGTGCCATGGGCACTATTGCAGCTCCATCATATGCTACAATATTCATGGGAAAATTTGAAGAGACCCATATCTATCCCATCATTGGTAGCGACTGCGTATTCTATGCAAGATATATCGATGATATATTCTTTGTATACACGGGTAGTGATGATAAACTTACCCAATTCCTTATGACCCTAAACACAGAGCACGACTCAATTAAGTTTGACTATGAAAAGTCCACAAGATCGGTAACATTTTTAGACACCCGCATTTACATAGATGAAAACAGAAAACTACAAACGACACTACACACTAAAACCACCGGCCCCCACAACTTTCTACACTTTAAGTCTTCCCACCCTAAAAACCTCAAAGAGAACCTTCCCTATTCACAAGCACTTAGACTCAGAAGGATATGTTCCAACAATGATGAACTAAATAAGCACACTCAAAATCTGGAGCATCAATTCACAACACGTGGCTGTAAACAACATCTAATCAGGGAACAAATAAAGCAATTTCACGCCTAGAGAAGACACCCTAATGTACAAGATTAAAAATAAACCCAACCGCATACCTCTAGTAAGCACTTTCAACCCCACTCTGCCCCCACTATCCCAAATAATCAAAAGTCGCTGGGAAATACTACATCTCAAACCAGACTTAAAAAAATTGTTTAAGGAACCCGGCCTTCTAGCATATCGGAGACCTCAGAACCTAAAAGAAATCATAGGTAGTAACCACATTTCAGGGGATAAGGTAATCCGTAATAAACCAAAAACAAAAACAACAGGATTTTCCCAACCATGTAACAACAAAAGAAGTTTATGCTGCAACCACATTAGACACACGAATTCATTCTCTAACTCAGTCACTAAATCTACTTTCAAAATCTACCACGACTCTAACTGTAGAAGTCATAATATAATTTATCTCCTAGAATGCACACTATGCCAGAAACAATATGGCCATTTCACTACAGAATTAATAAGTATTGCTATCAAATTAAGTCGACTCCCCATGAAAGAACAGCATTTCCGCCTACAAAAACACGATTTTAAAACCCATTCCAAATTCACTATAATTGAGAGAATAGAAAAATTCTGAGCAGATAACATTAGAAAGATTTTAGAGTGACATGAAAATAAGTGGATTCGGCGTTTAAAAACTCTCTATTCAGACGGGCTTAATCACAAATTTAACAATATAGACAGTATTAATATATAACTCCACAAATCAGGACCTACCCACATTTCTCACCCACACAAGACAAACATGCTTGTGGAATTGTTGAGGCCTCACACACCCACACGAATATATACACTTACACACATCATACTCACTCACTCCCTAATGAGCCAAATGAGAACACACACCAATAGTAATATACACACTTACACACATCATATTCACTCACTTCCTAAGAACCAAATAGCGCGCACACACACACACACACACACACACACACACACACACACACACACACACTTAACGGAAGCACATCCCCTTTCCAGGAACCAATAAAACTGTCAAGGGAATTCAGAGCAAAATGAATCCATGGAGGTCTTATCTTAAATAACTACTTAAAAGAGACTATTTGACCAACACAAGGATTGACCAAAATTCATGTTAAAAAAATAATAAAAAGATAAAAAACAAATGAAAACTACAGACAAAAGATCATTTTCTCCATCAAGATATTGATTTCTGTAGTTCACTGCAACTAACAAGCATAATTTTTTTCTCCTGATGATGGCCAACTGAAATAATAAAAACGAATAAATATTAATATACAACCCAGTGTGTCTGAAGATTTTAATTTTGAATAATTTTTTTTATTGTCAAAAAATGTTTATATTTATATATATATATATATATATATATATATATATATATATATATATATATATAAATATAAAAATACATGTAAGCAGAAACCATTCATTTAATAGAGTGTTATTAAATAGCAGGCGTATTTATGTATACAGCGTCTTTAATTTCTGAACACCAAGACCTGAAAATCGCTTAATATATATATATATATATATATATATATATATATATATATATATATATATATATATATATATATATTGAAATGTATGTTTTAATCCAATATAATTTTCTACTATAGACGTTATGTTTAGGAGGCACACGTGTTTGAGTTGCTATCCTTAACGTATTGCAGAAAACAATATATATCGTTTTAAAAATTGCATTTCCGACAAAAAGTTAAATGTATGTTAGTCAGTCTACAATAACACTATCAAGATGGCTCACTATGTTCATGAATGATACATCATTCATTGCCCAACATCGGAAAAAAATCCTGCCCACATTCAAAATTTAGAAGTCTATTAGTCGGCAGTAAGTGTATAATTCACCAAGAACATAATAGGCAGAGACTGCAATTCTCGAAGCCATCTTTATTAAAAATTAAAACCAACAAAATAAATTATGAATATAGTACAGAAGTTCTGAGATACTTATATCATATAGCTTTTTTAGAAATGTCTACGTTAAATAAAACATTTTGTTTTTAAATATGCAACCTAAAACCTACTACAAAAATTCAATTCTTAACTGAGTTACTTTATATTATAACTTTTACAATAAGGAAAAATTCATAAATCACTGTATGCAAATGACCGGAATCTGCTTCTGGCAGACAACTAATTGTCCTAAGCATCATAGCCCTGAAGATGATATTGTGACTATATCGAAAGGACTCAGAAAATCATTAGCCGTTTAACCACAAAGACAAAATTTGCTTCTGGCAGACAACTAATTGTCCTAACTGTTGTGGATTCCGTGTTGAAATCCGGTACCAATAGTTAACAAACGCCAAGAATGAATATAGGAAAATTAATGTATTAACGTAATAATACAAACTGGTAATGCAGGTTAGTAGTTGCAGGAATACGGGTTAGTAGCAAAATATCTATACAGTCTTTGGTATTGAAATATCGCTGTATGACTTCAAGAGTCTACGTGCTCACTCACTGTGACTCTTGCTTGCTACGTTCGTTCTGTCTGTCTGTCTGTTACCTTACTCTCACTCTTCCGGTTATCTACAACCTTTCACTCCCTCTCTCTTATTGTCTGTCGGGTCTTCATGTAGCAGTCGTATATGTATATACTGGTTGAGTGCATTTGTGTAAAAAGGGGAGGACCCCCTCAACACTAACCATCATAACCCTGAAGATGATATTGGGACAATATCGAAAGGACTCGGAAAATTAAAATGAATAGATGCAAACATAATACCATTCTTGCACTCTTTAATCATGAAACAACAAAGCTTATACCTGATTATGAAATGATTTTATTAAAAATAAACAAACAAAAAATGTTTAATCAGACATGCTTAAATGAAAATATATACGGAATGTAGCGAAAAACATTTTAAATCAGTTAATTTATAATATTAATGTTCTGTAAATTTACATTGAGCACTATTTTGTAAAAATAAAAATACCAATAAGAACACCGAATTATATATCTTACTGATCTTTATTTTATATATATATATATATATATATATATATATATATATATATATATTACATGAATCATTAATTCAAAAAAACAGATATAAAAGTTAATGATTTAAATGGCGAGAATACATCTTCGCAAACAAATTTAATAAAGTACATTAACCCCTGAACCTGTAGATGAATGTTATGATCCCTGTTTATAAATTCCAGTCCATAAGGTCTTTTTTTTTTTAGTTGTTTACAAGCTTGCATCTGTTCATACAGACATCCTGAGGTATGGAAATAGATTTGTTTTTGTGTTTTACTTCTCGGTAATAACAAGACAACGAAAATATAGATGTAATCCGAAAAAATGCTTTTAGAAATGTGTTATTGTTAATTGTAAGAAATTTTTGGGGAGCGTGCGGTCGCAACGCTGAGGTTGAATTTTTAAATTTTAAGATTGTGCGTTTTTGTACTAATATGGTAATAGGAGAATTCTTTTGTACTGGTAGGTTTTTTCAGTCAATGTGGCATGAACTAAATTGTTCAATAAATACAGGTATGTCACAGTTATTATCCGAAAGTTGCACGTCGGATCAGTTATTTTAATATCAGTCTCTGCTACCGAGGTATAACTAACTTTGAAAAGAATATATATATATATATATATATAAATATATATATATTTATATATATATATGTATGTATGTATAAAATTAAAGAACAGTAAGATGTATAATCAGGTGTTCTTATAGATATTTTTATTTTTACAAAATAGTGCTCAATGTAAATTTACAGAGCATTAATATTATAAATTAATTGATTTAAAATATGGTTTTACCGCTACACAGTTCTAACCATGTTTCAAAAATGGAAGCTAAAAGCTTCGAATTTAATTTTGTAATTAAATTAAAGACATCAGTTCCATTTCTCCTCAAGCGAATTTTGGACTCCAATTTTGGTTAGAACTGTGTAGAATCAATTAATTAATATATATATATATATATATATATATATATATATATATATATATATATATATATATATATATATGTATATATACATCTTATATTAAATATGCTATAATCAATAGGATACACATAAAATTAAAATGTAAAATTACGGTACTGAAGTTTTACAGTGGTTGCAGTCTTTCTGGCGGCGCTACTATGACAAAAGATAATATCATTTTGAAAGATGGATTCACTCACCTATGGAGACTAAATGAAATTCTCTTTTCATTGGTTATTTGGATTGCTGATATTCTCGGAATCACCTTATCCTCTCTCTCTCTCTATCTATCTCTCCCCCTCCACCCCTCTCTCTCTCTCTCTCTCTATTTATTGAGGTGATGAATTTCTCGACCGTCTCAAAATAATTGTCCGACAAGTTCGCCCTGTGAAACGGAAGCAACATTTGCTTGTCAGTCTTCAGTGCATGCTCATTTATTTCACACCGGAAGTACTAATTGGTCTCTGACGACACTGCCGCCATTATTCACCAGCTTATTTTATTTATTTATTTATTTTTATTTATTTTTTTTTTTTTTTTTTGATAATGCATGCTATTCTGTCACTTAGCTGAAATCCGTTGCTTCATACACGATGAATTTAATATTAATTTAGAAACTTTTTGTTTTAAACGTTTGATTATAATTATGCTTTCGTAGAGATATCCAGAATAAAGTGGGCGAATTAGAAGAATTAAATGTCTCATATTTTGAAACAATTTGTAGGAATCCTGGTTTACTACATGACCCAGGTATCATTGATCCTTACGTTCGAGAAAATGTAATAAAACTCTAACAATCTAAGACAGACAGAGAGAGAGAGAGAGAGAAAGGGAGAGAAAGAAAGGTGGGGATTTGTAAGGATTTTCAAAAACAAAAACGAAGTGGCTGAAATAATTATGTAGCTCTTATAAGAAAAGAAGTTGGTGTGCATTACCATGAGAAAGGGTAGGATTTAGAAGGTCACTTTTCGAAAGATTGGCGCTTTGCTGTCTTCTTATAATTATTTCTCTTCTATCCGAACATTGTTTCTTGAAAACCAAATTATTTATTTATTTACGCCTTGTATAATCACGGTAAAGCCAATAAATACAGCTAACTGAAATAGAGCGATAGTTCAACAAAACTTTATTAGATCACTAAGTTCCATCCGTATTGTGGCTCGAGAAAACTGAATTTTTTTTCCAAACTTTCTTCTATTTAATAATTATTTAGAAAAATTAATTAAATTGTTAACTGTCTAAATTATTGATCCCCTTATTTATTCTATTATAAGAGAATGGCAGAGTAAAGAAATAGAATCAGTCCCGAACTAATATATTCACGGCCATATTGCCTTTTGTTGGTTGTAAATAGAACGACTTACAGATATTAAATGGATTAAAACTAGTAGGACACAAATCATTACCTCCACCCTAAAAGAGAGACAAATCTTAAGTAAATTATTCTGCAACATTGTTCAAATGTCTGCCTTGAACTACATTTAAGCTCTGAACAGATAGGTAATTGATAATTATGCTCTGAACACATAGGTAATTGATATTTAAGCTCTGAACACGTAGGTATTTGAAATACGACGACACGAATCTTCAATCTGTTAAGGACTGTCTGCATGCTTAAGAAATGCTTTCGCTTAAATCCTGACGTGGGGACGAAATATTTAACTACTTGAACGTGTTGTCTTTCTAAAGATACATCATGCAATTTTCAAGCGATTTATGAATTTAGATTTAAAATTTAAGAAATTATCCTGGGTTATTTTTGAGATTGAGTTTTCTTGAATGTTCTTAAGTGTTCGATTACAGCATTGCTATTTCTGTGTCTTTTCTCATCGTCTAACCGCTTGGCCCTCTTCTGGGATATAATTATTATTTATTATTGATTCCTGCATTTCACCGACTAATATAATTAGCGGTAATTATCGAGTAATTATTTCAACAAATTCTTGTACAACTTATTTCTTTGCATGTTATTATAACACATAAATATAAATACTTAAACTAGTTACCTATAAATGTGTATCTACTTATATCGGAGAAGTTGTAATTTAGTTTAATTTTGTGGCAGCTCATCTGCCACAAAATTTCTGTAGTAATGGATATGGAAAAAACCTGAAGAAAATCTCTCTCTCCTCTGTCTGTCTCTCTCACACACACATACATACACACACACACACACATATATATATATATATATATATATATATATATATATATATATATAGAGAGAGAGAGAGAGAGAGAGAGCACTGAATTACTGAACGGGAGGTCAGAGATCACGACCAAGTGTAAACACGTTAAGAACTTCATTTTGGGGTTATTTGAACTCGGATAAAGTTGATTGATTTTTCTATATCTCCCCCCACAACTTCCGGTACTTGAGTTGTTGGGTCCCATTTGGTTGATTTGCTGAACAAACCACCTGAGGCCGCAGTAATCGAAACCGCGGTAGTGTTCTGGTCAGCATTCATATTTTTTAAAAAACGTTAAACACCTCTGCAAGTCTTTTGAACGTGAATTTAACAGTCGTCGCATTAACACCCCCACATAGTGACACATATATATATATATATATATATATATATATATATATATATATATATATATATATATATATATATATATATATATATATATATATATATTGTTTGTGACAAAACGAACGTTCCTAACATTTTTTTAATAAATATCAAAAACAATGTTTTACATAGCTTTATACAACGGCATATATGTCATGATGTTGTTACACTAACTTTCCTCATCGTCAAGGACCTTCATTATTCCCCTTCCCTGGACCCTCTGGATCATCTACTGGTATACATTAGCTTTTACAAGAGTAAGGCTAATTAAAGATCCTCTAGTAAGATTTTTTTGTCGAAACTGAAATAAGTAGCAATCGGAAAGTGCAGTTTCTGGTGACTACACCAGCTGTAGTAGGAAATCCCAGTGAATATGTATCCGTTTATCTCACATGATAAAAGTAGCGTTTGGTCAAAATTCAGTCCTTTGATGGGGACAATGTGCAATGGTATATGAAGGCGCTGGCCAGTCCAGATGATCCTCGTCTCACCCATACCGACAGGATCCAAAGGACTAAATTTGGAATATGTCAGGCAGCAGGAGTTGACGGAAGGTTGGCATTGTTGATAGACAAATCGCCTTGTTTTTCAATTTGCATATACTTCCATAGCAAAAGGCTACGTGTTTGCATATAATTGCAAACTGCAGTGATGAGGCGATTTCAAAATTACCGTTTGCTAAAAGTAACCTTTATATTAATAAAACACACATACACACACACACGAGAGTGTGTATATAATAAAAAGTTAATGGTCAGTGTTGAACCAGACCAGGAAACAGTGTTATTAAAAGCTGCTCAATGAACGTGTAAAAAGTAAAAATAATATGTAGATCTTTTAATTTTAAAAATCAGGAGATCACTTGAATCAGCTACCTTGATTTCAACCTTACGGTATCCTCAGGTGATTTTTACCCCCCCCCCAAAATAAAATAAAAATCGCATGCGGATACCTTAAGCCTGAAACAACCAAGGTAGCGGATTCAACGGACCTCCTGATTTTTAAATATATATATATATATATATATATATATATATATATATATATATAAAAAAGTATTGTGGCATTTATTTATAATCCGATATTTTTATTAGTTAAAACGTTATTAAATTGGATACTCGTATTTGAAATAGACGGCCCATTTTATTAATTCTCAAGAAATTGAAGTATATATATATATATATATATATATATATATATATATATATATATGTGTGTGTGTGTGTGTGTGTGTATGTACGTATGTATGTATAGGTGCGTGTATCTGTGTGTATTCGATTATATTTTATGAGATGAAATTACTAATGTGCATGCATGCTTGTAATGCCATACATCTCTCTCTCTCTCTCTTTTTCTCTCTCTCTCTCTCTCAAACGTTTTCTCTCTTTGATATATGAGTGTGAGTGTCTAGGAAACTATGAGTGGCTCGTCGTAATGGCGCTGATAAACTAATGACGAGGCGGAAGTAAAAGACAAGGGAGTTAATGTAGCTGACATTGTCGCTGACAGTTTTAAGAAATGCACAAAAAAGCCTGATGAATAAAAGTAACATGTTCTGTCTCCCGACTAAGATGTCGGCGGCTCAGGGTGGGACCGATGATGTGTGGGGGATTCAGCGCCAAAAAGGAAATATTAAAAACAAAACAAAAAAAAACGAAGACAGGAAGTGAAGAGGGAAATGCGCTGAAGTAGGAAGAAGAAACGACGAATTAGATTTTCTTCAAAGACAAAAACAAAAAATTTTTTTTTTTAAATAATGGATGCATTTGATTAGAATTAACCTATTAATTCTTTTCGATCACGCTTTTTTTTCCTTTTCTTTTACACAAATGCATTATTACGCTTGTCTCCTCTCTGCCTAATATTGTTTTACAGCCTTCATTTGCGATTTTTCTCATTTCTTCCCTGCTTTCTTTTTTTAATCTTTTTTATATTTTCTTTCAATCTGCTTTTTCTTTTCACTTTTTTTATTTCAAGAATTCAGTACATATTGCTTGCCTCTGTCTTCTCTTCTATTTGTTATCATATTAAATAATTATTTAAGCTTTATTCAATAAAGAATATTGGTAAAATTCACCAACCTCAAGCCGGAATTTGAACTCGGGACGGCAGTCCGTGCGGGTAACCACTACTCAATGTACACATCCATAATGGTGATAATATATAAGCAATTTCTTTCTCATTCAAAACACATCAGTAAACATATCATTATCAAATGAAAAAAAAACGATATCGACTGATATTTTTTAGTAAATTGCCTTTTTATTTACGTTTGCTTAGTTTCACGCATTCATTTTAAAATCTCGAAAGAAAAATCCTGCTGCATAAAATGCCTTGTTAAAGTTTCGACAGAAGTATGAACGGTAAATGTTTTTTAACTTTATATTTACAAATGTCAATTTATTTGTGTTGTTAAACTTTTGTAAATGACAGCAAATTTTATCTTTTACTTTTCGAAATAATTTAGTATTTATGTGTTTTACATCTGCGTCCCCAACTTTAAATATTTATCAGTACTTACCAATAGAAGTTTATCAGTACTTACCAATAGAAGTTTCTACGTAAACAGCATTTGGTGATGCACACAAACCCAGACCCATAATTTCTTTTTCTAGTTTTTCAACAAATAAAATCCTAGCCTGCTTTTAAAACGTCAAATTTTAAGAACTTCCACTCAGACCTCAGTGAACTAATCTGGATTTATTTATTAATGTTCCATTCATGTGGAAATTTCTTTCGTCTCTCCCGCGAATATCAGCACTTTGGTTCTGTCCTTGGCGGAAGTTCAACTGAAATTAAAGGTGACACTTCGAATTTCTATACACGGCTACACAATCTATTATCCGATTTTCTGCTAAACGATAATCTCCGAAAACTGAATATTTTTCATGAAAAAATATATCAATAATATTATGGTCTGTTTAATATAATTTCTTTTATCACTACAACTGAACTGAAATATTATTTATAGTTGTAATTTAAAACTAGACCTGTGAATATTCACAAGGTTCACTGCAGAAAGATTGCTATTCGTTCACAATCGATTTAATTTTCTACTCTTTCTATAGTACCTGCACATTTTTATGTGCCATGTCACTTGAAGATTGAATTATGCTTCTCCACAATTTCCCGTCCGTTATAGCTCTTAGTAATTGTGTACCTTTTGCTATCTCTCCACTGTCATGACATCCATTTTCACAAGCTTATTAGGTAGATTATGCACTGTCATTTTTCTTGTCTCTTTTGCCTTCAATATGTTATGTGAGTGTCAGATTTTCCAAGTTCTCTTTCTTGATTATGTTCCTTAGAAACTTGAACTGTCTCGTATTGTTAGGTAAAAAAAGCCCTTTTTAAATCCATTTTCTTTAAAACATCGTCGTTGCTAACATGTTCATTCTATTGTATTCTCAGCATCTTTCTGTAGAGCAACATTTCTGTTGATCAAGACTTTTTTTCCTATATGAGATTTTTCATTTTTATATAGTACCGATATTTTATGACAGCTCTGTTTTTAATAAGATTGTCCAGTTTTTTAATTTGTTGGTTAACTTTTGGAAGGCATCTTTCGCTATCGCAATGTGCCTTTGGATTTCGGTTTCGGACATTCCGTCCTCTGTTAAAACACTTCTCAGACATTTAAATTTTTTTAAGTATTCCCCAAGCAAGGCGGAAGTGCTAGTAACAAGCAAGGGGTTACATAGAGTGGAAATAAGAGTAAAGTGGGGGGGGGCGTTTGAGGAAAGGATAAAGAGAAGGACGGTTATCAAGATCAAGACATCTGAAGATGTCAACATTACAAGTAAGAGGAAGGGATTCCCACTGTCGGGAAGTTCGAAAGAAGAAGCTGTTAGAGTAGAAGACACGGCTACATTTAACCGTTTCAGTAAAAAGGTGGGACCAAGATGCCAACCTAGTAGCACGCTTAAATTCATGCAATCGGGCACCAGTGAAAATAGATCGTCAGAGCAGTTGCCATGAAAATATTTGTAGAAAAGACAGAGGGAAGCCACATCACGTCTGTGAGAAAGTGACTAGAGTAGAGATGTCTGGTCAGAACCTATCACATTTTTGGTACCAACAATTTTGTTGCGATGTCTATTTATTGAAAACCATGCAATTCTGTCTTACTTCAATTTATGTTTGTCCTTATTTCTCGCTTTCCTTTAACTACGTTCTGTAGGAGCTCTTGTAGTTTCCGTTCTGTGTCTTCAACCAACACTGTATTATCTGCTTGTCTCATGTTGATTGTGAAAGCCAATCCTGGTACTTTTAATTCTCTCAAAATTGCCTCATTTTATAGTTTGATGAGAAAACATATCCTTGTCTTACACCCCCTCTGTTTTTGTGTATTTAGGAAATTAATTTTCTATCTGTATGCTGGTGGTTTGCTTTCAGTATAGGTTTTGAATTATTCTAATATCCTTACCAAATATGGTAAGGTTTGTACCTGCTCTAACTTGCCCAATCTGAAAACTAACTACTTCATTTGAGAGAATAGGTAATTTATCAAATTGTAACATCTCCAATATAACACTACTAATACTACTACTACTACTACTACTACTACTAATAATAATAATAATAATAATAAATGTCCTAGTACGACATCGGGCATGGCCATCATGGTGACGCAAAGAAGTCCGTGAGGGCTTTGCGCAAGTCTGCTTCATTGGTGAAGGATTTCCCATGAAGATGATTATCCAGGGAATGGAAGAGGTGGTAATCGGATGGCGCAAGGTCAGGTGAATAAGGTTGATGGCACAAAGTCTCCCACCCAAGTTGCTGTATGGTATCCCTGACCACACGCGCGACATGCGGCCTGGCGTTGTTATGGAGCAAAAGCACACCTTTGCGATTCACCAGTGCAGGCTCCTTCTGGCGCAATGCCTGTTGCACACGTTTCAATTGCTGTGAGTATAGGTCTCCAGTGACCGTTTGGCCCGTTGGTAGCAGTTCATAATGAACCACTTGACGACCTGTCCACCAGACACAAAGCATAATCTTGCGTGGGTGCATAGGCGGTCTTGCAGTGTGAGGGACAGCATCCTGAGGAGACAACCAATGTCTGGAATGTTTGGGAGTTTCGTACAGAACCCACTTTTCATCACTGGTAAGCACTCGATTGAATAAGGATGCGGTACGGTAGCGAGAAAGCAGCGATACGCAGGCTGCCACTCGTTGTCACTTGTGGACCTCCAACAGCGTTTGCGGAACCCACTTGCTCAGTTTGTACGTCTTACCTAGGCGGTGCAGGTGAAGTCTAACTGTTTCATCGGAAACGTTGAACTGTCTTGCAAGTTCACCACACGTTAGACTACTGTCCTCTTCAATGGCCGCCTTCAGGACTCCGTCATTCAAGACCTGTGGTCGTCCACTGTGAGGTTCATCATGGAGAGACAAATCTCCCGACTTGAATTTTCGAAAACAACACCTTGCAGCACGTTCATCCACAGCACTATCCCCAAACGCTTGCCATATGCGGCGACTTGATGCAGCTGCTGATAAGCCCACTTTGAAGTCGTAAAGCAAACAGCCCCGAACGAGATCTCTAGACACTTCCATCCTTCTCACAGCTGTCCGTCTTATAACTGATGGCCGGGCACGGTGCACGTGTTTTTTTTATAACGTCTGATGTTCCTACTTCCGGCTGTCCGAATTTGAAAACAATTGCTACACGCATTTCGTATATATTTCAACGTCATTCAATGACTATTCAAAAAACGGACAGAACTTTTTTGGTTACCTTGTATGTCTATAGTTACTATACATTGGATCTAGACATTTGGGAACATCCTCAATCGGAAACCGTCTTCATCCGAACTGGGGCTCTGTTTTATGTCTTACAAATTGAACTTTTTTGTATTTGTAAGTAAGGTAATTCAGCCTTGTTTTCCTGTATTTGTTTTCCGTAGCTTAATGATACGGTTAGCTTAAAAATTGTCTCCCAAATTAATAAGTGAAAAGATGGAGCATATTTTCTTTAATATGACTTTATGTCTTTAGGCTAGTAGACATCACCTTCACAGGATTCTCACTAATGATTATATTGTTCATAATAAGAAATAACTCTCTATATATTGTACAATTATTCCCAAAAGAAGAGTAAATCAGTTTCACATTCAGTTGTGTGATTTTAGTTCTAAAATTTGGCCCTGTCTAGTTTAGACAAAGTAAAACTTAGTAAAATTACAAACTGCATGAGAATTCAAAGAGATGTATATTCCATCTACTCCTATAATCAGAGTTTATATTGAAATAATAGAATTTCAAATACAGTCTTTCTAAGCAGATAGACCATTCCTATATTAAAGACAAGCACAACCCCAAAGTCTTCGAATCTATTTGTTGCACACTACTAAATATCTATTTATCTTTGTTTATGGCTAATTCATTTACGTTTTCACTCTCTGTATAGCATGAAAAATTGAAATAAGTACGTCGTTTTCGACCAGCACCAAATCTTATTCTTCCTCTTATCACAGTCAGTCGGTTTTATTTCTCATCTTGATTTAGAATTGTGGACATTTTGAATCCATTGCTCCCCCCATGTCCAGAACAGATAATGAACCATGTGAAAAACACCAGGAAATAAAAAAAAAAACTTCAACTGTTCAGAGTCGATGATGCATAGTTTGTGTGCTTTGTCTGTTCCTAACTTTCACAATGTTGATTTTTTTTTATCTTTTACCAGACTGATGAAATATATTGTTTTCAAGTCAGGCGCCGTCTTGAATATGGGAACTGGATGAACGACAGTCACTGGCCGGAGGCGGATGTATATATTGAATAAATGGAGACTGCGAAAGAATAAATAATTTTAGATTTGAGACAGACGGCAGGTGCATCTTAAGACAATCCATTCTCTTGTCAAATTGTCGGCTGTAAACTCAAACAACTGAGATGTGCAGGAATTGAACATAAACGCCATTGATACCAAGTTTGAAATGTTCCATTTCTTTTTTCCTGTTGTTAAGAAAGGAAATCAGGAATTTTCTCGCAATACATTTTTAAAGAATGAATTTTGCTTTACAGGTAAGTTCGTCCATACAAAAGCCTCCTGATGATCAATGTTATGTAAGTTAACCTTTTCGATCAGAAAATGATTGTCTACTGAATATGAACTATTTGGGGTTTAATCATCTGCGGATCAACATTTAATTGGAAATAGCATCTTTCTCAGATCTTCTGGGGCGTTTCAACCATTCTAACAACGACTAGGACAATTTTCATTTTCGGACTCACGAATGAACTTCAATTTCTGTTTGTTCTTAGCAAAGATCTTCAAATCGTCTCTATATTTAAGCATTTTAAAAAAATTTCCAGGGATTTTATATTAGTATTAGTATTAGTAGTAGTAGTAGTATTTGTATTCATTGATTTTCAAATCTTCTATGAACGATTTCTCGCACGCCAACAAAGGTAAATGCAATCGACCTCCTTATTGCCTTCATTTCCTGTACCCTGACACGAAAATTATTTTCTATCTTTTAATCTTCTTCACTTACACACCCTAATTTACTAAATGAACGACACTGTCTATTTGGCAACAAGATGAAGAAAACTGACTCTATTTCCTCAAGTGTTTATTTTTCATATTCTCTAAGAAACTTTCCATTTTGTGGTTTTGATTTCTTCATTTGTATAGAAATCACAGTAGTTTGCACCATTCCAGCGGATAACGATTCCACCCGATCCTTTTAACCACCTTTTATCGCAATACAACTGATATGGCTGATTGAATGACACTCAAATATCTCTACGTAGTCAACATTTAGTGTTCTGCTGTGTCATGTTCAGCTTCGCTTAAATCTAATTTTTAATTCATTTTCCTTGTCACTTGGAATATTCATGTAGTTGTTTTCTATTCCTTTCGGCTTTCATTCTGAAAATATCCCAATCCAAATTTCTTCTTTTTATCAATTGTGTTAGAAATATTCTGGCTCATTCTTATTGATCTACTTTATATACTCCTTAAATAGCTTGAAAACATATTCGATCCAATCCTGAAGTCTGCCTTCTTCCTCTTTTTTTCTCTTTTCAAATACTATCTTAGTTTTTCTTTTGTGCAGTTTAGGAAAGGACCAGAATATCTCTGAAGAGTATACATTTATTTACTCATTTTATTATGTTTCCTCTGTTGAGATGAGTATCCTAATTGAGTATCTTCGATATTCTTCTCCCAATATTTCTCCCACCTCATAACTGCCTTGATCATAAACTTTGATAATTGCTCCTCTCTTTTCTCCTCAGTATTCTCATGTTTCTATTTGTACGTTACGAGCATTACTCATTTCTCTTTTCCAGTATCATCCACATAAGATGATCTTCACTCTGTCACCAATGATGTTTCATAATTAGATATTCGAACATGATAATATGGTTTATTTTGAAATATAGACAGTCACCTATTTCTGACACTTATTCCTTAAGTTGGGTATCTTAGCCTTTTAAAATAAAGAAGATGAATTCAATTTTTAGAATCTTTATCTACCAATCAAAATAACGAGCAATCAATATATTTTTAAACCGCTAGTGTGGATAAATATGAACAGACTGACATAAAAAGATACATAGTGAGGTAGACAGATATATAGAAATATGGGAAAAAACTGTAATATATATTAACAGATTGAGAGAAAGAGAGAGAACGGGAGAGAACGGGAGAAAAAAAAGAGAAAGTAAGGGATAAAAAGACTGTGATAATTGGCTACAAGCTCAGTTCAAATGATATCTATTTTGCATATTTCCTGAACCAGCTCCGCAGCTCTGATGTAACTTGGCAACAAATCAAAGGGGTTGTTGTTGCGCATGCATGATCAAACCTTCTCTAGTTGGGTTACTTAGTCGACAGTGAGGCATAAGTGATTGAATCTGCCCAGCCTTCATGTCTTGTGCTTCTTTCAGATAATACATTACATAAGCCAGCTATGTCAAGCTCTCTACAGCTCAGATTTGACTACATAAGCTATCCGACAATATTTCTTAAGTTAACATCGATAATTTCAGACTGCGGACGAGTTTAAGGAGAATGAGACAGCTGATGGCGATCCCAAAAGAAGATTTAGCAGGAACGGTTAAATATATGCATAAAGTATTAATGTGATAATTTTCAAAAGGACGAAAACGAACATTGCCTTGCGTTGATTATTTCTTCAATAATACATCGCTGCGTCATCTCCAGAAAAAAAAAATTAGGCACGAAAATATCTATAGACATTCTGAAATACACGTTGGTTATTTTTGTTTAGCAGCATATCGGACGCATATTTTTTAGATAATAATGCTTTTAGTGATGCAAGTCTTACTAATTGCCCCATAGCTGGGGAAGAAGAGGTGTACTCATACCTTCCTCGGCTGTATTTTAAAGTAACAGAATATAAGGACTCAATCTGGAATTGGAACTCTGCTCTACGAGTTAACAATTTCAAGCCATTATCCATTACACTACTCGCACATGCTATTCCTAAGCGGTCACCCATCTAGATACTGACCAAGCTCGATGTTGCTTAACTTCAGTGATCATACAGGAACCTATTCAGAAAGATGTATAATTATAACGCATATACCACTGTGAATTTAGCACTTGACCAATTCGTTTACATTCGCTAATTATAACACTTTATTTTTCAATGGTAACCTTTTAATTTTTGCTTTTTATTATTAAGTTATGCAGTTTAAAAAGAAACTATTAAGCAAGTGCCCAAATATAGATTTCTGTCACGATTATTGCTACATCCTTGTTTATTTATTCTTCCACCAAAAGAAAAAATAAATCGCTGATTTAGTTCATTCTGAAAATATTTTTCTTGCAATACCTCGGCTTTATCCAAGCAATTTGTTTTCTGATTTCGAGTTTTTCCCATTTTCCCTCGAGGTGCCAGTTTTCATTGAATAATGTTGTCTGCTCTTATGTATACAGCTATTTCTACAAGTATTTACATATATCCACTGATGTCTAATGTTGTAATTCAACATTAGGCTATTGCTCGCCGCAGTGTCTCACAGGAAAGGTAAGCATTTCAGGAGAAAAGGTTGAATCACTATACGAACGGCTATAAAGCAACCCATACCTTCCCGGGACCTGCGTCGATTAGTTTTTATCGGGCAGAAGCTTGTGTAACATGAAGCTGTGTTTTCAGTCGAACTCACCGACGAAGTAATTGTCTGTTGAACGACGTTACTTCCTTGACCGCTTTTCACATCGTTTAAATTATCAACACCTGCTAATCCTTAGATTCAGTTGGAAAAGCAGTAAACGGCCACAGATTAAATAAGCAATACGACAATATCAGTGACCAAAACACTGGACTTCATTTATAGTCTCAATTTTTCTCAAACTAGGTTACATCTCAAAGAAAAAATAATAAGTTTCAAAATTGTTCTCCACAACTGGTAATTTGGATTTACAAATATATTATTTCTTCATAGTTCATGATTATTATTATTATTACTGCTGTGATAACTAACCATTGTAGTAGGTAGTAGTATTTATTTTAAACATATGACAAATATATTGCCATCTTGAATTTCTGTCTACTACTATTTTGGCTGAAAGATGCGTTAACAATGATTATTATTAATATGCCAACAAACAAGGGAAGAATTCAAAATGATTAGTCTAGTAATGAATGTAAGATACTAGTCCAACTATTGCTGCAATTATATGAATGAAAGGGGGCGTAATAGGAAAGTAAGATCTTGTGTAAGAAGATTCTCCATGACAAACGTTTATAAATAACTGAATATTGCATCTTTATTTATGTTTAATTAAATCAATATTGAAAAAATTAGCAGGTAACTCTGTAATTACTATGATTGTGATAACCATTTACTCGTATGATATATGCTAAAATAACAATTTAGCCGGATTCGAACCAGTTTTGCAACTACGTGACATATATCTAATATATTCGTTTTCTCACATACACGCCTCGTTTGAAAACACTGGATCATACAGCTGAAATAGTAGACGACTAGTGCCATCAGGGATTCTATCTGGAATTCAACGCCTGTGTAACCATTTAAAACACTTTTAACGCTGGACATTGCTTTGCATGAATACACAAACTGACCTGTCCATAAACAATACTAAAACACATCAAGGCTCTATGTAGTCTGTTTTGGTGCGTTCCTGCTTTTTACTTACCTAAATCTATCTGTCCTTCCTCGATTTTATTAGAGAACATCCGATCCCATTTCGTATCGATATGTTTTGGCTGCTCCTAGTAAACAATTGATGATTTTCCCTCCTTCGATCACTGTCACAACTGAACGTGAGCACTAAACAATCTGACACTTTTTTAAAATGCTCTGACTCCGTTTTCTGGCTATAAATCGTTTTTCCTTCGCAAAGACTTTAAGTACTTGTGGTTGGAATATTTTTTAAAGAACACTGAAATTCCTTATGAGACAGAAGCTATTATTCTCATCGCCTGTAGCTGCTCATAATTACGGCTTCTTTTTAGCTACAATGCGTAGTTTTCTTTCTTATTCTTTCAAGAAAAATCCATATTATAATTTCCATTTTTTCTTTCATTCATTTCGTTATTTTCCATCAATTCAAACCTATGAATTCCTTTCTTCATTATTTATATTATTTTCTTTTTTTACCTTGCGTTTCATCTTTTCATTGTTTTTTCTACCCCAGGTTTTTATTTGCTAACTTTCTTTCTTACCCGCTTTCTTTCGCTTTATGTATTTTCTTTCTTCCTTTCTATCAGCTTATGCGTTACTTTTTCTTAGTTTCTTACTTTTTTTTTTTTTTACTTTTTTTAGTTACTTTTTGCATGCTTAGTTTCTTCTTATCTATTTTTTTCTTTCATTTATGGCTTTTATTTTATTATCATTTTTTTCTCATTTCTTTCTTCGTCTCATCTTCTCTATTTTATTCCTTCTTTTCACTTTTTCTATTTCATTTTTTCTTCCCTACTTTTTATCTTTTTTTCGTCTTACGTTTCCCTTCATTTATTTAACTTGTTCTTTTCTTTCTTCTTTCTTTCCTTTATCGCTGATTTTTCTGTTCTCTTTCCACCAGCCTCTTTTAATCTACTTTTTCTCTTCTACCATGTTGATTCTTATCACCTTCCTCATTCAAATATCGTTTCTCCAGATTTTTCTACTTGCCTTTCAAATGCCCCCTTTTTAATTTTACGAAATTTGCACACAAATTGCTTGTCAAATTACAATTGCAACAGGGAAATCATAATAAATATTTGATGGCAATGAAATAAAAACAACAAGCGAAAAGGAATGATCTGCAAATAGCAGTACAAGAAATACGCATTTAAATATTAATCTATATTCTTAAAATTCATAAGATACAAACCAAAAAAGCTCATCTTAGCATTCTACTCAAATGGTTATGGAATGTATACTTTAACTTCTAAAAATACGAAACGACCAAAACCTTTCAAAAAATAGAGAGGAATATTTTGTAGAATTCAGAAATTAAACAAATATTTACGACTCTTAATATATAAATGATTTATAAAAATATACAGAAATCGAACAAATTAATTATAATGCTATCAAATGAAGATGCTTTTTAAATTTTGAAAGTTTTCATGAGATAACGTTTTTTAGCATAGAACATATTTGACATTTATTTGGAATCTGACTCGAGTTGTTTTATAGAATATATAAAAGCTTTTGATAAAATAAGCCACAAAGAATTGCTGGAAATTCTAGGTAACCTTGACATATTTTGACAGGATATTAGAATAATCCAGAACCTATAATGAGACCAACACCATCTGCATACGGATAGAAAAGGAATTTCGTAAATATGCAAAAATAGAAAAGGCTGTAAAACAAGAATGTAATTTCTCACCAAACTTATTCAACCTATAAAGTGAGGCGATTCAGAGAGACCAACCATGATTTTTTATTGGTGGCGACAATCTTAACAACATAAGATATATAGATAACACAGTGTTGATAGCAGACACGGATGGGAAAGGTAGTGAAGGAAAACGAAAAGAAAGGACAAACATCAATTGCAAGAATCCAGAATGCATGGTCGTTAGAAAAAAGGACAGCCCAACATGTAAATTACAGATTAGAGATACAAAAATCAAACGAGTACAACAATTTAAATATCTGAGAAGAATGAGATTAGGAGAAAAGGTTTCTAAAATAAACGAAAATACTATTCACATCACCCCCACCCTGATATACGAGCTACTATCCACATGTTCGGATAAAATGGCTTCACAATCTATTTCGGTTTCCCAGGCTGCTGGAAATACGAGAAATTTTAGGTAGCGTTACGCATATATATTTTAGGTAGCATTACGACCATTTATATTTATATATATATATATATATATATATATATATATATATATATATATATATATATATATAAAATCTAAAAGCATGCTATATGTTGGAGATTTATTAAATTTCGAGGTGACATGTTTTCCTAATGCAAATATCAGTGGTTATTTCATTTCAAAGTAAGCCAAAAATCCGAAATCTGAAATTCAAATATTTCTAAGAGAAAGAATTATCCGTTGATATGAGGAATATATACAGGTCATCCCCTTGTTTATTATTAATTAAAAACTAAGGTCTTAGTTCCCTTCAAAGTGCATACTATGTCATCCCACATACATATCACAGAATCATTTCCCTTTAAATAATAGGGACCTCTGGCATGTCGCTTGCTCTTTAATCTCTCACACAATCTGAGCTTTCTGTCACGATTTTAGTTTTGGAAAAAGTCAAGAGCCACAGAAAAGTCAAGCGGGACTGTAATGTGACTGTCATACTCTCGGTCGCTTTCATAAATAATGAATTAAATATTGTCAGCTCAATTTAAAAATGATTATATTCAACCAATAGATTCATTGGCATGTCATTATTGTTTAAAATTCTAACATCAATTATTTCAATTGTGTTATCTTCATATTTGATTTTTTTTTAAATTTTTAGCCTATATGTTCTTTGGCAAGCTTTAGTGCCGTCTCATATCAGAAAAATGCCCTCATAGAAAAAAGATAGATTGATCAACTCTACCCTGTTTTCTATCAGGAAATTTGATCACTTTCTATGTTCTATCGCACAACTTTCTTAGTGGAGAGAATCGGTAAAAACGAAACAGGTGACTTCTAAAGACTGACAGATTTATTTTATACTTGAGGAAATATAATAAAAAAGAAACTATCGGTGGATTCATTTTATTAAGAATAACACAAGAGTTTCTACTTTTTATTTGATTATTTTTTGTTACCTTTTTTTTTGTTTTAGTTTATCTTAATTGAAAAATCCCGACAGACTGAAAAATCGCCCAGATTAACTGATATCTATTCAAACCATTTACTTTTTCTCTTTGTTTTCCATTTTCATTTTCTGATCAAATATAAAAGAATAGAAAAACCAACCAAAGCCGAGAGAATAAAACAAACGATAGATGTGTGTGGGGTCAGTGACCAACACGTCTGGCTATTAAGACTATTGGCCCTGGGTAACCGGACTTAGTACATACAAACACAGTGTCCACTTTAAGTACGCCAGCCGGTCAGATAAAGCTGGATAGCGTTGGCCGTTCGGCCGGTCCGACTATCAGGCCATTTCTGGACATGGTTGCATTAAGGCGGGAAACGGAAAAAGAGGCGATCGATTGGCGCCATTTTCCAGCTTCTTTTTTCTTCGTCCGTGCTTCGCATTCTTCTGAATTATCTTCTTTCTTGCATTG
Organism: Acanthosepion pharaonis; assembly: GCA_903632075.3. NCBI lineage: Eukaryota > Metazoa > Mollusca > Cephalopoda > Sepiida > Sepiidae > Acanthosepion > Acanthosepion pharaonis. The sequence goes on from CAHIKZ030003702.1 coordinate 3,389,848, forward strand.
TTCAGAATTCTTTACTTCCTTTCTTTTCATTATTTCATTTAAATTTACTATTTTTCTTTCTTTTTTTATTCTCTCTCTCTCTCTCTCTCTCTCTCTCTCTCTCTCTCTCTAGATAGATAGATAGATAGATAGATAGATAGATTTTAACAGATTGACAAATATTAAATTGCAGATTGCATATTTTACTTTTTCTTATTACTTGCATTGTTTGTATTGATCTCCTTTAATATTTGTATTTTGTTTTACATATTTCCTTTTTTCTTAGACTCGAATTGCATTTTTATCAATTCCACAGATGTTTTAAATTATCCATTCAAGATATTTGTTACCTTCTTTCCAAATTTCTTCTCTTCGTTTATCATCTTCAAAAATTCTTCTTCTTCTTCTTCTTCTTCTTCTGATACTACTACTACTACTACAACTACTATTTTGTATTTCTCTTCATTTTTTTACTTTTTGTTGTGGATTCCGGGTTGAAATCCGGTACCAATAAATAACAAACGCCAGGAATGAATATATGAAAATAATGTATTAACGCAATAATACAAACTAGTAAAGCAGGTTAGTAGTTCCAGGAATACGGGTTAGTAGCAAAATATATACAGTCTTTGGTATTGAAGTATCGCTGTATGACTTCTTACTGAGTCTACGTGCTTGCTCACTGTGACTCCTACAACGCTGTCACCTCACCCTCACTCTTCCGGTTACCTACAGCCATTTACTCTGTCACTCTGGACTTCGGCCTTACTCTCGTCTTACTCTTGCAGTAGTATATGTATATACTGGGTGAGTTCATTTGTATAAAAAGGGGTGGACCCCTCAACACCTTTCTTTTGAGCAGAACAGACTTAGCCGTTATATTGACTGTCTATTTTTTCTTTGCAAAATTTTATTTATCTCTTTTTACTTTTTGTCATTTACCTCCATTTTTATGAAAAATGTTTTTTAATTTTTCCATTTTTTTTATAAAACCTTCCTATTTTTCAAAAGTATTTTCAATTCTTCACATTCTTCCAAATAATTCTCACAAAATATTTTAAACATCTCTATAATTACTTTTTGTCTTTGTCTTCGATTTTGTGTGGATTTCTCTCCGCCCTATGTAATTTCTTTCCCATTTCTTTCCAAATCAACATTTTCGCTGTTGATTATGCAGTAAAAACTTTGTGGGAGCAGATGTACACAGGTTTCCACAGAAAATGAAATAGTGAAATGATAAATATGTAAAAGAAAACAAATGTAGAAAAGAACACCATGCAAAATTCTGACACACCAATTACTTATATTTCTTATTCTTTGCCCTGTGAAGTAAAGTAAAATATCAACTTGCTACTCTAGTTCAAAAAAATATGCAGTCAACAGGGATACTCTGGCAGATTTTAAGAAGTAGCACAGCTACACAAGAATATACAAAACGTTCCTCCTTTCAATTCAAACCATTTTCGTGTCGGATTATTACAGATTTTACTAGCATGCAGGCAGTGATATTTGTCCGTTAATGAATAAATAAATACAAAATTTGTATACCGAACAGAATAATCACGTCCACCGCGACAATACAACCTCCACCATTATATCATTTCTTGAAAAATAATAATAATAATAATAATAAGTGAAGGAAATCATCAACGTCGCTAACCAAATAATTAGAAAAATAAGGGACGAAATGGAAAGACTGATGAACCTGATAGAAATGAATCTTATATACTTGGCTTCGGCAACTATCGCAGAAACAATAGGTGAAAAAGTAAAAACATAACATAAACGAAAAAGAAAAATGCCAGTCTAGAAAGAAAAAATAGAAAGCAAAATAAATAAACTACGAGGACAATTGTCATTTCTAAATGAAGTAGAGAAGGGCTTCAAAATGAAAAAAAGAAAAGGGAGACAACTGGAATGAAACCTTAACATAAAGAATAAGACTGACTTACCAAAAGTTAAAGAGAAACTAAAACAACAAATTCAAGCGAAGGCACAGAGAATCAGTCATTATGAAAAAAGAAACGGGGTTTTTTTTTTGGCAAAAGAAATTCTTCAAAGAATATGCCAAGAAATTATATCGAGAACTGGGAAAAATAAAATAGAGGTAAATGACCCGCCTAATATCCTGGAAGATGTGGGAAAACTGCAAAATGCACAATGAAATAGTTACATGGATCAAGCAACAATGGGAACAACATAGACATATGCAGTGTTAAAAATGGACGGATATCAATATTACTGAAACAACCGCTGACATCTTCCTAATCAAACATGGAAAGCACCAAGAATAGACCGAACAGCCAATTTTTGGATAATATAATACCTCGCACGGACATACAATCATAATCATAAATCCAGAAAAATACCCTAAATGGCTGACGTGGAGAATAACATACCTAAACCTAAAAACAGAAAAGATGCAGAACCCGAATAACTATGGGTCCATCACGTGCCTATCAACAATGTACAAGATTGTCACTTCTATCATAACCGAGAGGATATACAATTACCTTGAGAAAAGCAATTTATTACCAGCAGAACAGAAGGATTGTATCAGGTCATCCCATAAGTTGTGTCCGAATTTTGAATAAAGAAAAAAAGTGACCAAATGTTACATTTAATTACAGATTCAATCAACAATGTATTTTCCCTGAGCAAGATCGAGAGAATAAGGTGGATGAGGAATTTTCTCCTAACAAAGTTCTTCGATCTTTTGTGACGTGATTCTTGCTGTGTGTGGTCGCTGATTGTCCTGATGAAACATCACTCCTTTTCGATTCACTAGAGCAGGTCTTTTTTCCTCGAAGCTTGGTTCAAACGCTCTAATTGCTGACAGTGTATCTGAGCATTAATTGTTGCATTAGGTGGTAAGAATTCAAAGTGGATTATTCCTTGGCGATTCCACCAGATTGAAAGAAGAACCTTTTGCCCATGAAGTTCCCTTCTCGGCTGTGGCTGGAGTCCTTCCCCTTTACCAAGCCACTGTCTACGACGCTTAACATTTCGATATAAGATCCATTTTTCGTTGCCAGTCACAAGTTTATCCAATAAAGGTGAAACAAGATGGCGAGAATGGAGAGAAGAGCAGATGTCAACTCGTGACTTGAGGTTGTTTTCAGACAATTCATGAGGCACCCATTTTCCAAGTTTAGGAACTTTTCCAACTTGTTGAAGATGACGATAAACAGTTGTATGGTTTGAACTGAGAACCACTGCCAATTCCTCAACTGATAAAGCAGGATTTTCTTCAAGGGCTGCTTCAAGAAGCTTTTCATCAAACTCAACTGGACGTCCGGTTCGATCTTCATCTTCAAGGGTGAAATCTCCACCTCTGAATTTTGCAAACCATCTTCTTCAAGTTCTTTCATTCATTCACTCATTCCTCTCCATAAACTGAGTGAATGTTTCTAGCCGCTTCGGCTGCTGAGTTTCCTTTCTTGAACTCATAAAGCATTATGTGCCTCAAATGATTCTTGGGTACTTCCATGTTAGCAGGGTTTTAATCAAACAAAATTTAATTCTGTTGTTCTCTGAAATAAAATTTGATCTGTTTAAATGCATCTAAACATAAGAATAACATTCAGCTCCATTATACATTATAAAATACTCTTTAAATTTCGTTCATTTTAACAAAAAGTTAAAATTCGGACAAACTTATGGAATGACCTGATAGAAGAGGAGGTTATCGGTGCAAGAACCAACTAATTATCAATAAAACCAATATTGGAAGAGGTGAAAACAAGGAAAAGATACTTATCGATAGCATGGACTACAAAAAGGCATTTGACATTCATGGATAGAGAAGAGTCTAAAATATAGAGAGCATCACCCACAACGGTCAAATTTGTAACAGAGAGCATGAAAACTGGAAGACCACACTAGACCTAAACCATACAAATGGATCATTAATATCGTGACCAAAAAACATCAAAAGCGGAATCTTCCAAGGAGATTCATTGCCATCACTATTCCTCTGCCTTGCATGAGCACCACTCAGCTGCATACTGAACAGTAGCTCCGGATTCAAGTCAAGAATGGCAAACTGAATCATCTATTTTATACTGATGATCTTAAAACGTTTGCCAAGATTGATAACCAGCAGAAAAACCTACTCACCATTGTCAAAACCTTCAACGAAGACCATAGAATGGAGTTCGGAATCGACGAATTTGCCAAAGCCAATTTCAAAGGCAGTAAACTAACGAAAACTACAGATTTAGGCCTTGATATCAACAAGATTAAGGAACTAGACCAAGATGGTACATACAAATACTTAGGAATTAATTAAAGATACGGAATACAACATTCAATTATGAAGAAAAAGATACGAAAAAATATTATAAGAGAGTGCGTTTGATACTAGAAAGCGAACTTAATGGGGCCAATAAAATAAAGGCTATCAACACCTTAGCTATAACTGTAGTAACATTCAGCCTCAAAATTATTAAATGGAAGTTGAATGACGTTAAAAGATTAGACGCCAAGAGCATAAAAATGCTTACCCTAATAAGAAACCCCAACCGAAATCAGATATTGATAGGTTGTACGTACCAAGAGCTTTAGGAGACCGAGTTCTAATCCAACTTGATCTGACTCTAAAACTACAACAATCGGATAGGAAGCCTACCTCGTAAAAACCAGTGACCCTCTCTTACAAATAGCAAAACACCAAATCCACGTCATCGACAAAGAAACTGCACTAGAAAACAACTTAATATACCTGAAACACTACCAACAAAAAACAGAGCGAATAACTACTACTGCAAATGAGAAAAAACAAAAAGCAAAACAACTTGAGAAAATGAAATTACAAAAAAAAAAAGAAAAAAGGAGGGAGGATAAGTCGTTTCATAGTAAATACTTAAAAAGAACGAAAGAAGCAAATGTGGACCAACAGAAAACACATCAGTGGCTGAGGAGCGCAGGGTTGAAAGCTGAGGCAGAAGGCCTAATTAATGCAGTTCAGGACCAAAGCATCGCAACCAGATTCTATCACTGGTACATAATCAGGGATGGAACTAACCTGAAATTCAGGATCTGTGGAAATATGATGAAACTGCCGACAACATTATCTCAGGATGTCCAGAACTAGCAAAAAATGAATATACCCACAGGCAAAACAAAGTAGCGACATATGTATACTGGAAGAAGCGCAAAATCGAAACCACTGAGATGGTATGAGCACCAACCAGACACACTTACCCAAATTAACGATGTAACTATTCTTCCGGACATCCCAATTAAAACTGACAGGGTAATAAAAGCCAAGAGACCTGATATTGTCATAAAAAAACAAGAAATTCAGGAAGTGTATGCTTATTGACATAACAGTTGAATCTGAGCGAAACACCTCCATAAAAATTATCGAGAAATTGTCCAAATACGACTTGAACATCGAGATTAACAGGATGTGGGGGTTGTAAAATGAGACTGTACCAATAGTAATCGGTGCTCTGGGCCTCGTAAGAAAAGTAATGGACAATTTTACCCACAATGTCCCAGGTAACATCAACATCCAAGTTGCCCAGAAAATCGCCCTACTAGGAACATTCTATATACTAAGAATAGTTTCTATCAATTAAATAATAATTCTCCTATTTGGACCCACAGCTCTACAGGATGCAAAAGAGGAAACACAAAAGATAACAATAGTAATAATAATAACTTACTCTTGCCATGAAAATTAAAAAGATAAGATGCTCATGATGTTTGACATCCAGACTACACTAAGCCTAGATGTTAATTTAATGAGAACCTTCCAAAATGTTGTCAATGGGTTAAGTCAAACATTTTGATAATAATACGATTTTGTCTGGGTACAAGGAAAACATGAAAATTCTTTCATTGCTTATAGTAATAGCCTATAGCATTTGGAAGCGTGATTAAAAATAGAAATGAAAGTGGATCGATTAGAAAGTAAAAGAGTAATTCAAAATGTTCTAAGTATGTCAACGTTGGTGTCTACAACGATAACAAGGAAAGTGCGATTGATTTGAAGGTTTTACTTTTATATCTAGTTATAACAACTTGACATCTGATATGAATAAAAGATAAATCATTATAATGATGAAATTGATGTTAATTAATAAAATGTTGTCTATTATCATGATAATTTCTACGACAGGAAATAAATAAATTGACCATCTCTTTTTCTCTCCTTGTTGATTAATAATAATAATAATAATAATAATAATACATGAGGACATTAAGAATTCCAGTTGTAGTCGGAGCCCTTGGATTGATTGGAAAGGATTCCAATAAACTCATTGAAGGAATCTCTAGTATCTCATTGCCTTAAAGAAATACAAAGAATTGTACTCACAATACAGTCCATACATTACGAAGGGCTTTATCGATGTAAAATGTGTGATTTCATTTTTTTCAAACCTGCTCGGTGAAAAATGTCATGATACCATTTCTGACCTTAGGAAAGAAATGAGTATACACCAGAAACCAAAGGAAATAGAACAACAACAACAACAACAACAATAATAATGATAATAACATAAACACCTCAAATGTTAGGTATCACGTAATATCAGAATTTGGAAAAATAGAATGCATATGTTAACTACTCCAGTAATGACCCGGTAAGAAATAACGGAAGAGAAAATAAAAGGATATTATTATTATTATTATTATTATTATTATTAATCGAGATAAGTCGAGATTCATTAAATCAATGTTCATAAGATGAATAAAATAGATGATCAAAAATGCAGAACTTACAAATATTTGAGACATGAGAACGGGATGAAAATAATGGTAAAAAAAAACTGATATTGAAAATGTAACTATTGTGAGGCTCTCCCCTTTTTACATAAGATGGACTCGTCCAAAGTATACTGCGGTTAAGTTACGTCGAGATACAGTCTCGACGTCTGTCGAACTCTTTGCTTTGGCAGAGAGGAACCCGGACGAAGCTTTGCCAAAGGGCAAAGTTTTGTCCGGGGAGGTAGACAGGCCCTGAACCCGTCCAGGCGGATTCAAAGGGTATATTTTGGGGCTCGGAGAAACCCACGTTAAACTCGGCCTTGTGTCACATTCATTCCTCGTGGGGGGACTGTTAAATATTGAGATACGTGGAGATACGTTGAGACAGGTTGAGAGATACGGAGACAGACATAGGGTGTTCTCAGAGAGTTATACAAGAGTCTAGAGAGAGACTTGTACATATACTTTCTACTAACCCGCATTCCTGGACTACTAATCTTCACTTCAAGTCTGTATTCTTACGTTTAATACACTTACTTTTCTATCTCCATTACTGGCGTTGTTTGTTTATTTGTGCAGGATTCCATTCACGGAATCCATAACAACTTGGCGACGAGGATTTCACACTTCACGAAGACTTCGGACCCACACACACAAAGAAATTCTCTCTCATCAACACAACAACTTGAAGACGAAGAGTACGGACACATACGGAAATTTTTTTTTTTTTTTCGCTCGCCAACACAATAAATTGGCGACGGAAATTCGAGAGTCATGTCGACCAAAACAACTTGGCGACAAGACTCGAAGGAACTCACAAAGAGAACAACAAATTAACGATGAACATAAAAGAACGTACACAAGAGATAGAAGAAAAAAAAGGAAGATTTTCAAAAAGCAATGCTTGAAGAAGTGAGGAAAGACAGATAATAAATGAAGAAAGACAAATGCAACTCCAGGAAGTAATATTAAACGTGACGGTTAACGCACAACAGAAGAATATCGAAAAAGAGGCGACTTTTTCTCAAGACGCAGTTTGGAACACAATAGAAACATTTAAATACTCTCTAGAAGATGATAAAAATTCCGGGGACTATTACAGACGTCATGAAGACATTTGTTGCCAAAATTGGACGGAAGCTAAGAAGCTACGTTTATTACTGTTATACTGGAACACACCTATTCTATAGTTAATAGACTCTCCCACCTATAATAAGTAGTAGTAGTAGCAGTCGCTAAGCGAGTAGCTCAGTGAGTTGGTCAGTCAGTCGATGTCGGACACTAAGATTATCAGCGACCACCACTAGATTTCTCTACGTCATTACCTATTATATCAAGTTCCTAACGTTTTGTACGTCGAACCTTTTTAGGACCGACTTAGTGAAATACAAGCCTCCACTGTGAAACTACTCTACAACACTTGGCGACGACGATTCGAAACTCATACGGAAAAAAAAATTCGTTCGCCATATACAACACTTGGCGACGAACCTATTCGGATTCATACGGAGGAAGAAAAATTTTCGTTCACCATACAACACTTGACCACGAGGATTCGGATTCATACGGTGAAAGAAAAAACAATTCGCTCGCAACATTATTTGGTGACGAAATTCGTACTCATACGGAAGAAAAAAAAAAAAAACTTGCGCCTCAAATTTTCGGCGACAACATATCGGATTCACATTTAAAAAAAAAAAAAAACTTGTCAAAGTTTTTCGAAAGACAAGACGTCAATTTAGTGACGAAAAAAAAATCAGTCGTATTCTCAACTGAGAAATGAATTTTTCTCGATAAAGAGTTTGTTTCAAATAGGTCACGAATTGCAAATTCGTTTAGGACCCCCTCTACAATATTTAAGCATTGTGTAAACTTTTTTGCGAAGATGGAGGAATGCAAAGATATATTCCAGATTTTTTTAAGTTCCAGACGGAACAACAAAAGACAATATTAGAGCAACAGAAAACATTCCAGATGCAACTACAGGAGGAAACTTTTAATAGACAGATGCAGTTTCAACGAGAAATGGAATTGGTGCATGAGATCATTCTTTCCCAGAGAATACAATATGGAATTCAATTGAAATATTCACGTACAGTCCAGATGAAGAGATAACTTTTGAAGAGTATTATGAAAAATATACGGACGTGTATAACGAGGACTGTCATTCGTGGTCTGAAGGAAAGAAGGTTAGACTTCTTTTAAGCAAGTTAGGAACTGCTGAGCATAACAAATTGGTAAACTACATTTTACCATAAAAAACTAGCGAGTTGACATTTACCGAGGCGGTAAATATATTAAGTGAATTATTTAGTAAAAAGACATCTTTGTTTCACAAGAGGTGGAAATGTTTGAATCTGATGAAAGATGACGAACAAGACTATATAACCTACGCAGCCAATGTGAATAAGCATTGTGAAGAATTCAAGCTAGCAGAGTTAAGCACTGACAACTTTAAGTGCTTAGTGTAAGCACTTCAGAAAGTGACGCAGAGTTGAGGAAATTAGTACTGTCAAAAATTGGAAAACGAACCAAGAATTTCGATACAGAAGTTGGCAGAAGACTGCACAAGATATATTAGCGTAAAGAAAGATTCAGAAAAGATAGAACAGTCTGGCGTTTCGCATGTAAGGAAAATACGCTAAAAAAAAAAGTCAGTCTACCAAAAGAATTCTAAAATTGCGGATTATCAAACAAAAAGTGAAATACCAGAGAAAAAATAAACAAAAACTCCGAAGCCATGTTTTTTGCTTCACTGGTACAGATATTGCAAATTTAGGAATAAAAAATGTTTCAACTGTAAAAGAGTGGGTCATAAAAGCTCGCACTGCAGGTCAAAAAATAAAGACAATAAAATAAGAAAATTAAAGTCCGACGAGGTGAACGATGGAATAACCAGAAAATTTGTTACCGTCGAAATAAGTAATAAAAAAAATAAAAATGCAACTCGACACTGGTTCAGACCTATCTATCATAAATTTGAATACGTGGAAGAAGTTGGGGAAACCAACTTTAATGAAAACAAATAAAATCGCGAGGTCAGTGACGGGAGAAAAAAATACAATTTATTGGAGAATTTGTTACAAATGTCACGTTAAATAAAAAAACGCGAAAAGTTAAACTATTTGTCATAGAAAATGCCACGAACTTACTTGGTACGAATTGGATAACAGAATTCCAATTATGGGATATACCGATAAATTCTTTCTATTACAAGGTTAAAAGTTTAAACTACGAAGCCCAAAAATTAGTAAGAAAACTTAAGGGAACATTTCCTACTGTTTTTTCTCCAGGTTTGGGGACGTGTACCAAGATGGAGGCAAAATTACAGCCAAAAGAAAACGCTCGGGCGGTATTCAAGAAGAAGAGGAATGTGCTGTTTGCTTCAATTGAACAGATAGATAAACAATTGGATATATTAAAGAAAACATGTGTATTTAAAAAAGCTAAATGTGTAACACCGACGATATATGTGAAAAACAAGCTTCAGAAAGTAAAAATGAAATCGACACCGAGAAAAACTGGGGAACGAGTTACCTGCAGCCAAGGATATGCAGTATTATTAAATGATTTAAGTCAACTGAAGTCACCACAGACAACGTTAAGAAGTAAAGTTAGAGGCTGAACAAATAGAACCAAAGAAGAACCTACAGAAATTGACTCCATCCGTAAGAAGCTCAAAGCCGAAGGTTGTTTCTGGTAACACTATGGAGGTATAAAAAAAATATATAGAAAGCGGATTGGCAATATGATTTACTTGGTGAAAGGCGAAAAATTCACGTGCAGCAACCAGATCAGACGACATTTTTCGGACGTGGTTGACAGCGGTCCCGCGGAAAAAAACGCCGATGGAGGTGATTTTCAATATCTAACAACGCCTGCAACAATTTTACCTGAGGTACCCCGATCCAGAAGAAAAAAGAAAGGCAACTGATCATTTAAAAGTGAAAAAAAAAAAAAAAATTATTATTTTTTCTTCATATATCCTGTAAAAAAAAATGCAAAATAAATAAAGAAAACTTTTTACTCCTACGGAGTAAAGTTTTTGGGGGATGTTATACTGGAACACACCTATTCTATAGTTAATAGACTCTCCCACCTATAATAAGTAGTAGTAGTAGCAGTCACTAAGCGAGTAGCTCAGTGAGTTGGTCAGTCAGTCGATGTCGGACACTAAAAGTATCAGCGACCACCACTAGATTTCTGCGTCATTACCTATTATATCAAGTTCCTAACGTTTTGTACGTCGAACCATTTTAGGACCGACTTAGTGAAATACAAGCCTCCACTGTGAAACTACTCTACAAAAATTTACTCAGGAAATTGGGAACAGAGGAGTATACAAAATTTGTGGACTATATACTACCGAAAAAGACAAACGATTTGACGTTTGACGTGGCCTTACGGAGCTCTTCAGTCAAAAGACTTCACTTTTTCGCAAAAGGTGGAAATATCTCAACCTCGTAAAAAGCGAAAATGAGGACTACTCCACGTTCGCCGCAATTGTGAACAAACATTGCGAGGACAATTTTAAGTGTCTTATTTTCGTACAGGGATTAGTCTCAGACAAGGACAGTGAAATGTGAAAAAGAATGCTCACGAAGCTTCAAAACGAGCCTGAATTAATGCTACAAAAATTGTCAGAAGACTGCCAAAAATGCTTGAGTATAAAAAAGACTCTAAGGATATCGAGAAATCGGGAGTAGCACACATACGTAAGTTGAAGAAAAAGTTACGTTTTTCACCCCCACCGAAAGAAAAACAAAAATTTTATGATAAAAAAAAATTACAAGGTATAAGGCGATTAATGACAGAGATCAAAGAAAATATAAGCCACTACCCCATCTGCATGTTACAGATGTGGTGGATTCACCTGGAATAAAGACTGTCGATTTAAATACAAGAACTGTGGAAAAATGGGAGAAAAGGCATCTCAATGCAGAAACAAAAAACACACTAGTAGGGTAAGAACTACTAGAATGGACTACGAAGACAAACTAAACACAAGAAAATACGTGGAACTCGAGATCTTAAATAAGAAGGTAAAATTACAGTTAGACTCAGGATCAGCTCTAACTATAATTAATTTACAGACATAGAGGAAGCTAAATAGACCGACCATGACAGATACACAGAAAATCGCCAAGTCTGTTACAGGGAGGAGTATCAATTTTGAAGTAGAAGTAATTCTAAACGTAAAATCCCATGGTAAAACGAAAAAATTGAAGATATTTGTAATGAAAGACACAGAAAATTTGGTGGGCACGGATTGGATGCAAAAATTTGACGTATGGGATTTAGCCATTAGCTCATTTTGTAAGAAAATAGAGTGCGAACCGTCAGAAGCTACAAAATTAAAAGACGAAGTACACAGGCAATTTCCCGAAGTATTCTCGAGCGGTTTGGGACAATGTAATAAGTTTGCAGCTGAAATTGAACTAAAGGAAAATGTTCAGTCAGTATTCAAGAAAAAGCGAAACGTGCCTTTCGCAACCATAGAAAAAATTGACAAGGAGTTAGATAGATTGGTACAAACTGGAATCCTTTCAAAAATCGATTTCTGTGAATGGGCGGCACCAGTTGTCTACGTAAAGAAAAAATCCGGAGAAACACGTGTTTGCGCAGATTTATCGACTGGGTTAAATAAGGCTATCACTACCCATTGCCAAGCCCGGAGGAAATATTTACCAAGCTTAACGGTAGTAAGGTATTTTCTAAGATTGATTTGCTGAAGCTAATCTTCAGATTCCAGTAGAAGAAGAAAGTACAAAATTTTATGTATCAATACTCACAAAGGACTTTACAAATTTAACAGATTGCCATTTGGGATAAAAGCAACGCCGTCAATCTTTCAACAGACTATGGATACCATGCTCATGGGACAGAACTTTGCTACGGCATACTTAGACGACATTTTAATCAAAAGCGATAATGTAGAAGAACACGCAACGCATATTAAAGAGGACTTTAAAAGAATTCAGGATTTTGGTTTTAAAGTGAATGAGAAAAAATGCGATTTTTTTCTAAAAGAAATCAAGTATCTAGGCCATATAATCAATGAAAGTGGCAGAAAACCAGATCCAGATAGGGCGTCTGCAATAAAAAATATGCCTGAGCCGAAAAATGTCGCAGAGTTGCAAAGCTTTCTTGGTCTAGCGAACTATTACGGTGAATTCATTGAAAACATGCACAAATTGAGGGCTCGCCTCAATGAATTATTGAAAAAAGATAACAAATGGAACGGGACGGAAGATTGCCAGAAAGCTTTTAAGGAGATCATAAAGAAATTAACGTTCGATCTAGCACTGACGCATTTTGATCCCAAACTGAAAATTATCATTGCTAGTGACGCAAGCTCACACAGATTGGGAGCTTGTATATTACACAAGATGAAGGATGTCAAAAGGAAACCTATAGCTCACGCATCTAGATCGTCGTTACCAGCAGAGAGGAATTATTCACAAATTGAGAAAGAAGCATTTGGCATAATATTCGCCATAACTCGCTTCCACAGATACATATATGGAAGAGAGTTTACTCTTCAAACTGACCATAAACCTCTTCACACTATATTCGGATCGAAAAAAGGACTACCAATTTACACATCCAACAGACTTCTGAGATAGGGAACTATATTATTGAATTATAATTTCAAACTAGAGTTCCTACCGTCGAAGAAAATTGGCCATGCTGATGGATTATCTAGAGTGGTACCTGCGAAATGCGAACCTCTGGAAGACTCGGAAATTCACGGAACCACTAGTAAAAAAAAATTATTAACTCCCCCACAAAAAAGAAGCTAAGTAGTTGGGTGTTGTGGGGCTCTCCCCTTTTTATATAAGATGGAGTCGTCCAAAGTATACTTATACTGACAGAGAGAATACCTGCGGCTGAGATACGTTGAGATACGTTGAGATATGTTGAGAGATACTGGGTGTTCTTAGAGAGTTATACAAGAGTCCAGAGAAAGAGAGAGAGAGATATGATTACGGCTTTACTTACAGAGACTTGTACATATACTTTCTACTAACCAGCATTCCTGGACTACTAATCTTCACTTCAAGCCTGTATTCTTTCGTTTAATACACTTATTTTTCTATCCCCATTACTGGCGTTTTTTATTTATTTGTGAAGGATTCCATTCATGGAATCCACAACAGTAACCTAAAAATAAAACATGAAGATTAATAGAGCGAAAGTAAATTAACTGTTGCCATATAATTCAATTGATTTTGGAATAGCTTTATATATAGGGATTATCTAGAAATTATCCAACCAATTAATAATAACGAAAAGAGTTAACGGAAGATAATGGTGCGATATTCTCTTCCACAGTGCTTCACTTGAGACTATGTATCCTCGTGTCTCTTTCATCTTTCAGCCTAGAGAAAGTGTTATGCGAAGAGGAGCACTAAGGACAAGGAACTGTATTGTGCAAACAATTGACGATAATAAGAATCCCAGAATATATGACGGGAGGATAATAGAGCCTTATATAAAAACGGCACACACACACACACACACACACACACACACACACACACACACACACACACACACACACACACACACACACACACAAGAATAACTGCAAGTAATTACAAGCCTATAACTTAAAACTGATTATGGAATATAAAATCTTAACGGGATTATTTATCGAACAGTTCTAGCATCCACTGAAACGCTCTCCTTAATAGTAAGTGAAAGAATGAAGAATCGGCAGTTGAGTAAGACCTGACCTATTCATCGACCAAGAAAAAATGTCTGACCACAACATTACACCGACTGCACAAGTCCTAGGACAGAAAAGTCAAACATTTTTGAAAATCATGAGGAAATTAATCGAAAATCACAAACAAGGGCGCACTCCATCACCGAGATGAATATAAGAGGAAAGTTCTTTTCAGAGCGACTCGCTTTCGTCACTACTATTCATCATAGCAACAGAGCATCGATTTATATTTTAAGATATAACGAAGTAAAGAGAGTGTTAACAGGACAAGTAAAATTCAACCATATTATGTCTATTGATAACTGAAAGATGTTGTCTAAAAAAAAAAGAAAACTGCTACAGTGTGTATCTTTAGCCAGAATATCCGAATAGCGTTCGATATCAATAAAGTTAAATGATGATTCACAAGAGAAAAGAGGATCAGAAAGGAATGAAGGGAGCAAACACGAAATGAAAACTGTGATAGGAAACAAAATCCATTTCTGTAGGAAAACGATAAAGGAATTTACTCAAGCAGAAAGAAATGAAGGAAAAATGTCCACAGAGAAATACGACAGAAGCGTATGGAATGTACTGGAAGCTAAACTCAACAGCAATATTATGATTAAAAGAATAAATGTTGGATATTCTGAGTCAGTCCTGAATTGGTCAAGAGAAGAATCAATAAATTTGGAATGTGAAGACAATGTATCATAGACAATTCATTTTTAGTGAAAGTATGTGTATACAGAGGAAGAGTCCTCGTTATAATTGACGATTATCTAAACTCTGCTATCAAACAAATTAAAGACGACAAAAGATAAATTAATGATGTGGGGCCAAAGTTGGGACCACAAAAGTAAAACACGGAACACGGATTAGAAAGATATATTAACAACAGGTTACAGAGACAGTGTAAGCGGAGCTTACAATATCACTCTCTAGAGTGCTATGTCGCCTACTTAATATAGGCCTGGAAGAGTCTATTTGTAGGTAGTTCCCGGTCTCACAATACCCCCCTTCCAAAGAGTTTTTGAAAAGGAGAGAAAATAAAACTGTTAATACTTTTTCCTCTTGGGATTTACGTCGAGCGGTTGAGTAAATTTCCTTTTCCTTCCTGAGCGTCGCACTTCAGGAGAGACTTGGGACATGTCGAGATCGAACTAGAGATCTTGATGCGTGAGCCACAGATTTTCGCGAACCATCTGGCAGTTTATGTAAAATGCAAGCACCAATGCTGTACGAGCTTGCATCACTTGCGACTATGATGTCGAGACTAGGGTCGTAATGGGTGAGGGAGAGGTCTGAAGTAAGAGTTTCTTGATCTTCTCGAATGCGTCTTGGCATTCCGGGGTCCATTACCATGGTTTTCCCTTTTTTTAAGAGTTGGCTGAGAGGCCCTCTCAAATTTTGCATGTTCTTAATGAACCCTTGGTAAAAATTAGCTAGTCCGAGGAAACTTTGTAACGCTTGAACGTTACCCTGGGGCGGCATGTTTCTGATCGCGTTGGCTCTTTCTGGATCCGGCCGACGACCATCTTTATTTATAATGGGACCTAAGTATTTAATCTCTGGTAAGAAAAAGTCACACTTTTCCTCCTTAATCTTAAATCCGTATTCTTGTATCTTTTCGAATACGTTTATTATATAGTTCCGGTGCTCTGTCATAGTTTTACTGGTAACCAGCATATCATCCAAATAGGCTGTTGCGTAGTCAAGGTCGCCCAGCATGGCGTCCATGACCTGCTGGAAAATTGCAGGCGCAACCTTTACTCTAAAAGCCAGCCTGTTGTATTTGTACAACCCTCTATGGGTGTTTATGCAGAGCAATTTGGAACTTTCTTCTTCCACCTCTATCTGAAGGTATGCGTCCGAGAGGTCAATTTTAGAAAAAAATTTTCCACCATTGAGTTTACTGAAAATTTCTTCAAGGCTTGGGAGAAGATAGTGGTGATCTTGCAAGGCATCGTTTAACCCTGTGGAAAAATCTGCGCATACTCGTATTTGATTGGACTTTTTTTTTACGTAGACCGTAGGTGCTGCCCACTCGCTGAAACCTGTTTTTGACAGAATACCTGCTTGTTCGAGTCTATCTAACTCTTTGTTAATTTGTTCTAGAGCAGCGAAAGGGACATTCCGTTTCTTTTTGAATACCGATTGTGCACCGTCCTTCACCTTGAACTTTGCTTTCATTTTAGTACATTTCCCAAGGCCGCCAGAAAAAACCTGGGGAAATTGTTGTTTGAGTTCCTTTTTGAGATTTACCAAATTGGACGTTGTACTTTGTATCTTGCGACAGAATGTACTTATTGGGCAATCCCAAAGATTGAATGTTTCTATCCAATCTGTTCCAAATAAGTTATCTGAAGTTTTTAATACGTAGGCTTTCAGCTTTTTGGTAACTCCATTTAGTGTTACTGTAAGTATTACCTCGCCTAAAATCTTTTCGCCAGTTACGGATTTTGCCGTTTTATCCGTTTTTAATAAGGACGGCTTGTTCAATTTTCGACAAGTACGCCAGTTAATGGTTGAAAGATCGGAACCCGAGTCAAGCTGGAATTTAATGAACTTATTGAAAATATCCACAGTTACATATTTTCTTAAATTCCTAACGACTATTGTCAGATTGAGCTTGCCTAATTTTATTTTTGGGTTTTCTCGTTCTGTTGGCGTACCAGCACGAAGTTAAAGTATGCCCACTTTTATTGTAATTTTTGCAATATTTTTTTGTTTTTAACTGAACAGAATTTCATCCAATGTCATTTACCACAATGGTAACATGGTCCGGGCGGTTTCTTTAACCTATTTGGGTTTTGGTTACTGCGGAATTTAGGGCATGAGATTTGCCTTTTGTCTTTTTGAGGGGAATAGGAGGTAGACTTACTTCTGATTTTATTAATATGAGCCGCACCTGATTCCTGGATAGTGTCACACTTTACAGATATTACTCTTTGACAGTTCTCTGCCAGTTTTTGGAGAGTCAATCCTTGTTCGTTCTCAAACTTGGTCAGTACCCGTCGTCTGACTTCGGCGTCTTCTGCTGATACTAGACCTTGTGCGAAAATTAAACACTTGAAATCATCGGCAGTCAATTCGGCTAGTTTGAAATCATTACAGAGCTTGTTTACCGATGCTGCAAACGTTAGAATATCTTGCTGGTTGTCTTTGACTGTGTTCAGGCATTTCCAACGTTTGTGGAACAAGGTTGTGTTAGGCCCGAATAGTTCCGATAGGAGCTTAATAGTCTCTGAAAAATCCAAAAAATTCAAATCCTGGGTAGTATGAAGTCTACGAACCTACTATGTTCTGTAGTTCCCAGTTTTCTCAATAGTAGACGTACCTTTTGTTACTGGACCATTGTTCACAGTCTACGTTGAAAATATCTTCGTAGCGCCTGTAAAAAGGCCTGGAACGTTTTGTCTTCCTCTGGTACGTATTCAAAGGTTTCTATTGAATTGTAGATTGTACTCTGGGAGAATATTGTATCTTTTTCAGAGTTTGAGCCTTTTAATGCATTCAAGAGTAATTCTTTAAGTTGTTTCTGTTGTAGTTCAGCATTCTGAAGCGTAATTCGTTGGAATTTCATTTGCTGTTTATGTAAATCCAAAAATAGTTGTTGTCTTTCTTCTGCTTTTTGTTGCTGATCCAAATTTAGTTTTAACATTTGGGCAACTACTTTTTGCAAATCTTCCATATTTAAACAGTCAAAAATGACAGTGATTTTGTTGTTGCTTTGAAACACGTGTACTAAGAGGAGGTACACAAAAAAATCTTGATAGATTTTTGTTCCTTTTTTTTTCTTTTACAGAAAAAAAATATGGACAGACAATAGTTAAACTAAACTAATTATGTGTTTAGCTTTTTTTCCCGTGGTTTCGTTAATTTTGACGTAATTGAAATAAATTTTCAACACACTTATTATGTATATTTTTTTTTAGAAAGGTACAAAAAGAGAAAACTCACCTCAGTGAATTTGAGGGGAGAATAATTTTATGCACGAGTTCAACTCAGTTACATAAGAAAAAAATTAGATAGTTTTTTTCGAAAACTTGAGTACAATGGTAGTACTTGCTCTTTTGTATTGTCAGTTTGTTTTATGACAAACTGGTTTCTTTTTTTTCTGTGTGTGAGTGTGTAAGAAATCGTTCTTGTTATTTGGACAGACTTTAATATTCCGTAGATGTCGAAACACTGCTCGTCACTGATGTTTGGTATTGGAATATATGTAGACGCTGGGTGTTTAGCTTTTAAATCGCTAATGTAGTAATACCAGCTTAATTTCACGTTCAACACTGCTGTGGGAACGCGTGGAGTTTGTGTATTTTTCGAGTACTGTCGCTATTGATATGGTGAGACGAAATTCTCGAATATTTCTGTCGCCCCTGTTGTGGGACTGGCAAAGTATTGCGGTTTTTCGACGTGAATGCGTTTCTAGAATTCTTCGTCGACCCAGATGTGAGATTGGTAAGGTATTGAGGTTTCGGCGTGAGTGCGTTTCTCGAATTCTTCGTCCACACAGATGTGGAACTGCTAAAGTATTTAGGTTTCGCCGTGAGTGCGTTTCTCGAATCCTCGTCGCCACTGATGTGGGGCCAAAGTTGGGACCACAGAAGTAAAACACGGAACACGGATTAGATGTAAGAAAGATATATTAACAACAGGTTACAGAGATAGTGTAAGCGGAGCTTACTATAACACTGTCTAGAGTGCTATGTCGCCCACTTAATATAGGCCTGGAAGAGTCTATTGTGTAGGTAGTTTCCGGTCTCACAATAATTAATGAAAGTTAATTATGACATCCAACATTTACAATAGAATTAACGATCGAACTCCAAGAGGGTTATTTCTTATATTCTCCTTCTTCTACACTTAGGGGAAGGTAAAATAGTTACAGAAAAAAGAACAAAAACAGATCATAAATATCTTCAAAGGTAAACAAAATAGATTACAAAATACGTAACATAGAAAGGTTTGCAAAGAAGACACCTGAAAAGAGAGACTTAATTTCTATAAATAACAGCCCAATTTAATTCCATAAAAAACATTTACATTAAAGCCAAGATAGACAGAATATATCAAAATGCGAAAAAACATGCATAAACAGATACGCCACTGCCCGAGATAAAACAAGTGAATTTAATAAATTGTTTTAGTAAAAGAACCAATATATGCAAGACAGTGGATAGATGGTAAATTGTTAACATACAGATCAATGGTTTTCCCCAAAATCACAATTTTTAGTAAGGAATTCTGTGTAAAGTGAACTTCAAAGTGTATCCTAGTCTACCTGTGTGAACTTTAATCCTTCCTGGAATCATACTATTTCTATTCTCAAAGACAGTTTCTCTTTTGTTCTTATAATACTCCATTGCAGTTCTTATAGTGAATTCCTTTTCTTAACCCGTTATATTCTAATTCGTTTTGGAACCATTTTGCTGTCTGTCCCCATACTATTAGGACTTTTTTTTTTGTACAGAAGCCAGATTCGCAAATTGGTAATTTTAATGTTTTTCACCTTAGAATTCTATAAATATGTCAAACGTACTTTTTTTTATGTATATTTTCATTGATATATTTTATTCTTATTGGAAGTTTTGTTCTTTCTCAGCTTTTCTCCCATTTTTTTCTTTTTTTTCTTTTCTCATTCTTTTTCTCAGCTCAATTGTTTCTCATTAAACTGTTGAAATGAGTCACACTTTTCTCCTAACTCCTGCTTTTCCCTTTCCGTAGAATCTGATTTTATTTCTACGGTGCAATACACTGATTGAAACTTTTCAGTTCCTCTTTTTTTGCCTTTAAAGGTTTTTTTTTTTTTTTTTTTTTTTTACCACGAGACAGTGAAAAGGTATTCTTTAGATTTTTGCATTTATCTTCTCCCAAACGTTCGAACTTTCCTGCGGTACTTTACTTTTTAACTTCTTCATTTATTGTTGCAGATTCTAAAATTCCAAGACATATAGAGAATGATTTTCATTTAATATCATTATCATTTGTACAATTATTATTATTATTATTATTATTAAGATTAATATTATTGCGTGACCATAAACTTTGTGAATACGATCCTCGTTAACATTGCAATCATCACGAAATATCCAATCAGCAGTGGCTCTCTGTTGGCGAGATTTATTGGCACGATTCCTCCTGAAGGCCCAAGAGATTTTCTCTCGGGGATTCTACTCGTGTTCAGAATAATCACCCTTTTGGTATCTAGTGACCTGGTCAGATTCCACGACATTTTCCTTTCGATATTAGCCTGCTATGACTCCATAAATTCGAACCATGAAAGATATTAAAACTTGTGATCTTCACGCCCATTATATCTGGTGAATGTCACTAGGGATTAAGTGACAACCAGTCGCCTTACATGTCTATCACTTAAATATTTTTTCAGCATTATTTTAATTTTCACCCAATTTATTGTTTCATGCTAGGATCAAGTGACAAGAAGTCTGTTTGAATTACCTGCTCTTCCATCGGTGTGCAAGAGAATTTCCAAGCATTCAGAGTTGTTTTGAAAAGTTAAATTTAGTCCCATTATTAGAATATGGAATGGAATAATAATAATAATAATAATAATAATAATAATAATAATTTACAATAAACACAGAGAGAACAATGAAAGATAAGCGCCCAGACATCGTCATCAGAGACCACAAAAAATGTGCCGTCTTATTGCCCTGGCAGTCCCTGCAGATTGAAATGTATATTTGAAATCTTCCAAAAATATCAAAATACAACGAAGTGGAAATCTAAAAAATGTGGAACATAAAAACATCAATAATTTCAGTGGTAGTTGAAGCCCTCGGATTGATTTGAAATCATTGCTATAGACTCACTGGATGGATTCCTAGTAGCCTTAAAAAAGCACAAAAAATGTACTGACAAGTGCAGCCCACACCTTACGAACGGCTTTTATCTATGAAAAATGTGTGTGATCTTAAGGTGTTTTTGTGTTTTTCTTCTCAAAAAATATTCGGTGGAAAATGTCATGATGCTACTTCTGACCTTAGGTCTCTGGTTGGGACCCGGATAAAATGAGTATACACCAGAAAATGAAAATAATAATAATAATAATAATAATAATAGTGCCGGTGGGGGGATGATCTACCCTATGAAGAGTGATAATAATCAAACTTCATAGGGTAGATCACCCCCACCGGTACTATTATTATTATTATTATTTTCTCGTGTATACTCATTTCTTTCATTAATATCACTGTTATTGGCTTCGACAAGCCACTCGATGATTGCGTTGTAATATTTTCTAATTGTATTTTAAGTCTCTTTGACTTCATTTCAACTTCCTTTTAATTTATTTTTTTAAATCTTTATTTATTATTTAAAATAAACCACACTTCTAGTGCAAGTTTCCGTAACTGAATTGCGCTTTTTATCTAAGTATAGTGGTGTATCTTTGTCGATAAATATGTGTATATGGGTAAGGATCGTGTTGTCTGATTACCTATTTTCTCCTCTTTTTTTTTTTTTTTGGTCTTTCACGTGATAACCCTCAGTATATGTCCACCTGACTGTTCATTGGTGGTCATTGCGTTTTATACTGTTAAAACTTAGTATGCTAAATTAAAAAAAGGAGGAATAATCAAAACAACAAACTGTAACCGTGTTAATGGTGCCGAGGAATGAATGACTGCACCGTTATGAGGTTACGAACGATCCTCTACAGGTTTCTAATCCCTGTTTGTAAAAGACCTTTGCCAACCTTTGCCGGGAGACTCTGGGTGGACTTTTGGACCCATGCGTCACTCGCGGGAAGAATATGAGTAGTAAAAGTCAAACCAAAAAGTCCATTATGGCACTTCCAGTGTGTAAACAAGGGAGCCCGTCACTCAAGAGGGAACCAACCAGAACTGGAAAAAAACTGCCATAGTAACAAACACCTACACAAATATTGAATCTTCAGGATTGGATAATCTCAATGATGGTCCTGCGAATTCTCTAACTAGATTCACAACTATTCCTTTAAAGAAAAGAAAAGGTAAAATAGACTCGTGCGAAGTACAAACTCGTTATGATTTCATTCGATGAAGCATTGCACAAACCTCACAAAGCATCACATCAAAGACATGACATTTGGTGAGAAAAGGCTGGACAAGCAATTAGAAAGTACAAAGAAAATAGACAATGTAATAAGGTACACCATGAGAAATAACCGATTGCTGAAATTAAAGAAATAAAAAGAACTGCAACCAGAATAAATGAATCAACAGAATATGAAAGGGAACCAGAAATGGACATAAAAGTACTAAAAACACACAAACTACAGATCAAAATGAAGAAACTGAGATGCATACCAATCACTGTGAAGATAATGCTTAAAGTTTAGAAAAGTTGGAAAGGCGTGATGTTAGTCGCTCACAAACCTACAATTAAATCGAATCCAAAACACATTGAACTGAATTATTTAACGGAAAACAAGAATAATATACAAGAAGCCGAGGAAGAAATCATGAGACTTATAAGTCAGACACAAAATATTGAAATGGAGGAAATAGAACAACTCCCAAAATTAAAGCCAACAAAGCATAAACTCAAAACTATTAAACTCTACAATGCAGCACTTAAATTATTTCTGGATGAAGTAGATCCACATATAAGTCACTACGAAGCAAAATATGTATCAGCAATAGCAACAATTAAAAAATGAATCATTAAAGCAAAAAAAGTAGACTCAAAAACATGAAGATCCACCTTGGAGAAGCAAAATTGAGAAAGAAATTGAACAACTTAGAAGTGAATTATTAGTACTCAATGAACTGGCAAGATGAACAAATATAAGGACTAGAATAGGCAGGAAAGTCAAAAGAAAATAGAAAATAAGGAATGAAGTCCTATCAGCTAAGGAAAAATAATGCAAACAATACAACTTAAGGATCAAAGAATCAGACGCTGTGAAAAAAAAAGATCAAGATTCTAGAGACACAACAAAATTTTTCAAACAGGATGCGAAGAAATTTTACAAATAGGCAAACAAAAAAGGGACCACCCAACAATGGAAGAGGTTGTACAGTTCTGGAAAAAATATAGGCTTACCTTTAAGAACATAAGAAAGATGCAGATTGGATGAGGTAAGAGGTAGAGAGGGTGAAAAATAAACTAGAACAAATATAGGCGGGAATCACAGAAGAACATGTTGAATGTGCACTGAAAAAAAGCACACAAATAGAAATCTCCTGGAATAGATAAAATTCCTATCTTTTGCCTCTATTATCTATATACAGCACACAAAAAACGAACTTCAAGAAAAGGTCAAAGAACATACTAAAATTCAGGCATGGGTAACCAAAGGAATTACCTTCCTTCTACACAAGAAAGATGACACAAATGTCCCAAAAAATACAAACCTAATTACATGTCTTTCTATTACTTTTGACATCTGTTCTGAAAAAAACAGATATATTCCTTCTTAGAAAAAATTGACATACTACCTCTTCACCAAAAAGGGTGCAAACGTGGCTCTTACGGATGCAAAGACCCATTATTAATTAATAGGATGATCTTGGAAAACTGTTTCAATAAAAAGAAAAATCTCAGTACTGCCAAAGTAGCTTACCGTAAAGCATTCGATAGTGTATCTCATTAATGGATCTTAAAGTTTTTAAATATATACAAGTATTATCACCCGTCGTCATCAGTTTCATCAAACAAAGTATGTTGAGATGGAAAACAACCATTCAACTCAATCATTTTTGTGATGTCAATGACTACTCTTTGTCACTTTTGTAATGCCCGTTGTAGGAGAGACTTTGTAATAGCAGATGCAACTATAGTAACGCCGTTGAACAATACTGATGTCAGTTGCCTTCGACACTTGCACTAATAGTATTTTCTCGATGATACTCTCTCGAACAGTAGCCACCGAGTAGTAATCCGTATAGAGAAATAATATAGTGAATAGAATAGAGAATAACTTTCCGTAATGTAATAGAGGATAGAGGAGAAATAGCGATCCGAATAGTAATAGAGGATAGAATAGAAATAGCGATCAATTAGTCTACCGTAAACCTGTTAAGTAGTGTGAGCACATCAGAAATCGAAATATAATAATAATTAAAATAATAATAATAATTACTACTATTGTTATTATTATTTACTTATTACTTTACAGTATTAAATTATACAGATCATATATTATTGATTCTCTCCATCAAGTCGCTTTGACCTCATTGAGAGATTACCTTTCGCAGAGTATTAGAAGTTCCTAGTAATGCCAATTTCTGTAGTGTTGGGATATGGGTCTTGATTGTAAGCATTTTTAGATAACTGTTTAAAGTCCTGGAAATGGAACTTGACGCACAAATGATGATGTAAGTATACTAGTATCCATATCCCACAAATTAGCCACGTCAGTGAACAGATCTATATATCTGGTGAGTTTCTCAGACGCCTTCTCTTCAGATTTTGATCTCAGCATTAGCAATATAGCACTTTCTCTTGACTTTAAGAATCAAAGTAATATCAGCTTTTTTTATGTTCAAGCTTATGGTCGGTGATTTCTATGGATATTTTATTATCATACAACTTGCCATCATCTTATTCAATCATTAACTTAAGAATAAAGATTAATCAGAAAATTAAAATAGGAAAACCGTGAAATGTTCACGTGTCTTTCTAGTTATTATTATTATTATTATTATTATTATTATTATTATTATTATTATTATTTTATTATTATTCGAATATATGTTACTCCAATCCCTGTTTTCGGCATGAATATAATTTCATTTTATCTGAAAAGTAGGTTGGTCTTTTGCGACACACAATGGCTTGGATGCACTTGATTTAAGAAAAGTAATTGGTCCACTCCTTGCCATTAGCTGAAATAGCTCAGCTTGAAGAGTGTTAATCTGGATAAATTTGGTTCATTATTGAGTTTTTGGTCATTTGTATGGAGATTCAGAATGTCGACTTTGAAAGCACTTTAACATTATCAACTCGTAAAATGAAATACGCATTCTATCTCGTGGATTAGCAATAAACAGAGAATTCATTTTGTTATATAGAAGATACTAGAAAAAGAATTTATATATATTGTGTTATATTTTGGAGACTATAAACTAGGATATATGTATGGAATTGTAAAAATACACAAACCTAACATTCCTCCCCGACCTATCATATCTCAAATCCCCACCCCTGTTTACCAGTTCTTACCAGTTCTTAATCAACTAATTACACCTTACGTTTAAATAAACACAGCATAAAGTCAACACACGAACTACTCTAAATTCTAAAAACAAAAAACAAAAAAAAAATAAACAGTAATGAAACTTTAGCCTCAGTAGACGTTAAAAACGTATTTACCAACGCGTCCCAGTCAGGGAAACAATAGATATAATCATAAACAATATCTAAAACAATCCATCTCTCCCTCCATTAAAAATTCAACCTAATATTTTAAAAACTACTATTGATGTGTACCACAGAAATTACTTTTTATGATCACAAAATCAACATCTACGTACAGTGCGACCGTGTCTCTATGGGTTCCGTCCTTGGGCCAACATTTATCAATTTTTACATGAATAATTTAGAAAACAATGTACTCAATACCGCAAAAAATCCCTCCATTTACCTAAGATATGTAGATGACATTCTCATTTTAGTCAAAGGGATAGCCGAAATGCCGAGCTTTAAGAAAACTTTAAAAAACTCTGTACTTAAGTTCACATATGAACTTAAGAAGGACAAAAATTCCATGTTCCTCGATGTATTAATAGACTGTAGGAATAATAATACATTTATTACCTCTCTTTATAAAAACAACTAATTAGTGTAAACACATATACTCTCAACTATAAAAGTGAATGCTTTATTACAAAATAGCTATTATACGAACCTTTATAAACCGTGCAATATGAAATCCTTCAACAAAAAAGATTTAAAAATATTAAAGAAACCCACATTAATAATGAGTTCCTTAATTACATTGTTGATGAACAAATTATACAAGCTATTAAGAATATTAACATATATAAAAATGAATACATCATCAAATAACTCTAAACATATCAAATTACTAAATCGTAATCAAATGCATCCCAACTATAAACAGGAGGAAAAATAAAAGCTCATAAAAACTCAAAAACACTAATATATCCACCATTTATCTATACTATTTAAAAAATAATTTATAGACTATACTTGTATATCAGTTTAAATGTCCTTTATGCGATTGTATCTCTAATAAAAATGTCAATACGTACGTTAGCTTTACTACGACATTGCTAAAAAAAAGACTTACATTTCATTTGGCTGAACAGAGCTCATATATAAGCATTTAAAGGAACACTCATACCCACACTTACAGATTAGACGGATATTAATATTAATTAGATATAATAGATCTATATTATATAAAAACAATAACAAACAAAAAGCTAAAAATTCTTGAAACTCTTTATATAAGAGAGTTAAAGCCCCAAATAAATAAAGTCAGCTATGAGTATAGCAACAAAGTTCATATATGCTTATGAAAAAAAATATATATATATATATATATATATATATATATATATGCTTATGAAAAAAAAAATATATATATACGTATGAGTAAAAAAAAAAAAAAGTTACTTTCCTTATGCTGGAAAAAAACAAAAGAACACGTGAACTTTGAACTTTGAAATCTAGAACGCTGCATAAGCGAATAGTTTAAATGTTTTAAATACACAGACACATATACATACTCACAGACAACTTAACCCCTGAAGATGATCTCAGATGAGGTTGAAAGTAATTGGGAAAATAAAAACTATGGGAAAGAAAATTTTGCTATTTTTCTTACTCAATTTTCTAAGTCTCAAACATTAATCCGCGAACTTGAAAGGATCACAACGAAAACTTATAGATATGATATATCTAAAGTATTTAACTGTTTGAATATATATATATATATATATATATATATATATATATATATATATATATATATATATATATATATATATATATATAATCAAGTAACAACTATAATAACAATAAAAGAATGTCCTACACTCGGAAAGACTTGTAACTGATCGCTTTAAAAATAATAACAAGATGTAGAAGGCTGATTTTCACTTGCCTTGTATTAAAATAGAGTAACAGGATCATTTAGCCTGATAGCGCAGCCAGCTAATTTTTCTAAATCTCAGTATCTTTATTGAAATATTCGCACACACACATGGACACACACATATGAGTATGCGTGCGTGCGTGTAGATATACACTTGTGTATTCCCAGATATGTTACTTTATATGATCGACATAGAAATAAATTTTTTGATTCACTGAACTATTGTAACATAATTTGAGTATTTCTGTTATATAAACTGTCAAGGACATCTTTTCGTTAATTTTTCAAGGATAGGCAAAACTGCTAAATATTCCCAGTAAATCTCCACCAAGGTATTTAAAAGACCTTTTTTTACGTCTTCTTTTTTCTTTCTTCATCGGATGAATATTTTGGCTGATTGCCGCCATTTCTTCTTTATTTGTATTTTTGATTGTTTTCGGCTAAAGAGCTAAAACAAAAATTGCAAGTTAATATAAATCACTTTCTATTTACAAGCAATTTTTGGTAAGACACACGCACACATATGGAGTCAAAACACAGAAAGGGTACATCCTAGAGTTTATAATACAACAACTTTCTCTTCTTCGTCGACCATAAAAAGCTGAATCGAGCAAAGGTTGAACAGTGTGTTCATTCTATTTTAAGACTCGTCTATTGATTGGTCTTAATTAAAAAAGAAAACTCTATAAATTCACGTGGGTTCAATGTCATATATATATATATATATATAAATATATATATATATATATATATATATATATATATATATATATATTACAATGAATCATTCATACAAAAAGTAGATTAGTAAAGTTAATGATATAAAATGGCGAACAAAATTTTAAAAAATTGCATTAACCTACGAACCACTTGCTGAATTTTATGATCCTTGTTTTTAATAACTACAAGATGCACAAGGCCTTTTTTTTTTAAATCTTCAAGTACTTTCAACTGTACATTCAGTCATCATCAGGCATGGGAATTATTTTGTTTTTAGCAAAATCCAGGTAGCATCAGAGACGAAAAAATTAAATGCAAATCGAAATATGTTTTTTTAGAAATGTGTTATTGTTAACGAATAAAAACTTATGGAGCGTGCAGTCGCAACGCTAAGGTTGAATTTTATTTGAAAATTTAAGAGAGTGCGTTTTTTACTAATATGGTAATTTGAGAATTTTTTGTTGTTGTAGGAGTTTATCAGTCAATGTGGCATGAACTAAATTGTTCAATAAATAGAGTAATGTCTCAGTTGTTATCCCGAAAATTTGCACATCGGATCATTTCTTTTAAATCAATTATGTGGCGCAGTTCAATTTATATTGCAATAAAACATTTATGTATTTATTTATTGAACAATTTAGTTGCGTTGCATACCCTTTCTACTTTGAAACACGACATAAAATGTTGATTTCCAGCACTATTTTAACCTTTTACCTCATGCAAGACGATAAAGTCACTGAGACGCAAAGGTTACTGAGAGTGAAAGAAATGATAGAGTCGCGAGTGACAACCGTATTTATATATACTAGAAGAGTGGTCGTTCATTTCACGATTTGATAAATATTATATCAAATCAAACATTCGACCGAAAACACCATAAACTTTCAACTTGTGAAGCTGATTGTCATGCTAAACTTTGTCAAACGCCTTCGAGATACCTAAAGCAACAGTACGAAATTCGTCATTCTTATTTAAAGCTTGACAGAGACTTTCAGCAATAACCGTTATCACATGAGGAGTGGAACTAAAGAAGCGAAAGCCATATTGTTCGTCTAATAGAAGACCTTGCGCGGTGAGTTGCGTAACCAATTTGGAATTGATTAGAATCTATAGTATTTTGCCAAATAGAGGTTGATAATTCGAAGGATCAAACGGTTTTCCTGAGTTCTTAAAATCAGAAACTACAAAAGAGGAAGCAAGAAGCAAGCAAGTAATAATATATAATCAACATATATATATATATATATATATATATATATATATATATATATATATATATATATAGCAGCATGGCCTGATGTTAACTGTTCTTAATTCAAAAATCGACCCTCCTTGTTTTTAAAGGAGTGCCCTTTGCCGTGCTGATGTTGCTACGCCTTACTTCTTGCCTATCTCACACTGCGAATTTTTCTAATCTCTATATACTAAACATTAAATTTGTTACGAAAAAAGAACTAAACAAAATGAACACAAAACGATCAGCTTTAAAAAAGGACTCATAACAGGAAAAACCGAATGAAAAAAGAATGTTAACAACAAATCCTTTTTCACACCCAACCCAGTTCTGCGGAATCAGAATCAACGTTGAGTTTAAGCAAGCGAATGAGCCAATTAGAGTAAAGTGCCATGCAGATTTAAATTTTTCCCACTTGTGACGATTTTTTTGCATGCTGTTGGCTCTCACGCTGGCCAATAAAATCTTCCTGCCTATTCGTGGCAGCCAGCTATAGGCTCTCACTCTGGCCAGTACAAAATGGCCGCAAAATATATGAAAACTGCCGTAGAAGCATGAAAAAATCGATTATTTCCACTATCGATGGGAGTTGGGAAATGCAAAGTCGGTCTTGGCCTTCTCACTAACTTGGAGCATGTGCATGTAAATTTTGGTGCAAATCTGTCGAAAATTGTGGCCGTGCATTCGTTACACACACATAAACACATACTGTTTTTTATATATATATATATATATATATATATATATATATATACAGATTGGGGAGAGAGATGTATATACTTTATACACATGATATTTAATGAGGCAATAGATATAAATTAAGTCAGTTGTTTCTTAACGGGGACTTGAAATTCTCACTGAATTTCAAATCCCTGTTAACTGTAACCAACAAAGAATACCCTGGTGTATAAATACATTATCTTTAGCATTTATTAATTTATACGATATTTTGAATCCTGAATATATATATATATATATATATATATATATATATATATATATATATTTCATGTGTATTTTTTTTCTAAGTCTGCCTTCATTCAAAGTGATTCGGCATTCAGTCTTGGATATTTAAAAAGTGAAATTGCATAAACCTTTCATCGGTGTCAGTATTTTTGAACGAATATTTTGTCTTTTCGATATTTTATTCAATTTTTTTTCTCATGTACGACTTTTCACTCGCTATTTTTCACTGTTTTCTTCTTCCTCCTCTTCTTTTTGACATTTCCGTCGTTTCTTCCCGACCTCTCTTCTTAATTCCTTCCTTTCATTCTTCCATTTACTTCTTTTTGTTTTCTCTTCATTTTTTTTCTTTCGTGCTTATTATTCATTCTTTCGGATTCCCTTCATTCTTTTCATACTACTATGTCTTCCTTCGAAGTACATCTCATAAAAATTCTAAGAAACATAAAATCAACACGCCAAAAATACACAGGCCCGCAGGTTAAAGAATCCTCTCGTCAACATCAGACGATCTGGACTCCGGCCTTCATGAAAGAAGCCATGAACAGAAAATAAAAGTTTCGAATCCTTCCACATCGTCTTGTGTCTGCCTACCAGAACCCTTCACTCTACCGGGTGGATGGGTTTGATTTCAAGAAGACTCGAAAGCGAACCAACGGGGAAGAGATAGAGAACGTGTTGATCAAACAGAATGATTTCACCAAGGCTATACGGAACATTGGCCGTTCGATTGGCTTCAAACAATTTCGTCGACACACGCACCTAAAATCCGAAACACATTCACGCATATTGACATGCATATAGATGCAAATAAAACTCAGTTAACACAAACATATTGTTCCAACCCCCTGTCACAACGCACAGAGATACGTTCATATGAACGCTATCGATTTTTACAAACTGATATATATATATATATATATATATATATATATATAGATAGATAGATAGATAGATAGATAATTGCATGATTTCTACCCATCTTCTCTAAAACAATCAATTTGCTTGGAAGGACACCTTCCCCCCCCTCTCTGATCCCATTTGTTACTTCACTTTCCAAACTCACAAAAAACTACAGGTCCAAATAAAAGACTTGTTATTGTACTTAAGAACCTAATGTTTAGAATTATTTCTAATACTGGCAATTTTTAGCCGTTCCTCAAGAATAAGGAAGTTCTTAGATGTTTCCAAGAATGACTCTGCGTGTTCCTCTTTATCAAAGTATTGCCCCACCAGGTTCATTAATGTCATGCGCATTCTTTGAGTCTGTTATCTATTAGAAAGTAGTGGATCACCTGACGAGAAATGACCCCTGAGTGACAAACAGCACAGGGTTTCACTCTTCTCGATTCTTCAGCTGTTTGTTTTTAAACATAAAGAAACAGTAAAGAAAACAATGGTAACTTTGTAAATTGTAAACTGATTGTCTTAGACATCTAAAAAGCTTTCGACAAGATGTGGTGTAGGGACTTCTACACAAATTCTTCAACTCTGGCATCTCTAGAAGGGTTTATACAATCATCATATCGTTTCTCTCACGCAGTTTGTTGAAGGTTGTTGTGAATTGTCTGTATTTTATGGTTTATGAGATCAATGCAGACGTCATCCAAGGCTCTGTCATGGGGTTCTACTCTCTTTCTAATTTTTTGTTAACAATTGCCCTAAGAAATATGCAAATCGTTAGTAAACATCTATGCAGATAATATTGATTTTTTATGCCGTTAGCATCAATTTTTACAAGAGTCAGATCAGACCAAGAATCGAAGATTGCTGCCATATATGGGCTAGTATTGACAATTCCTCATTTTACATTGGTTACTGATTTCAAAAGTCATTAAACCGCCCTGTGAAAAATAATTCGTCATTATTCTCCAGCCTACAACTCTTTTTATATTTTACGGTCCAAAGTATACTTATACTGACAGAGAGAATACCTGCTGTTGAGATACGTGGAGATACCTTGGGATACGTTGAGACAAGTTGAAAGATACAGAGACAGACATAGGGTTATACAAGAGTCCAGAGAAAGAGAGATGATTACGGCTTTACTTACAGAGACTTGTATCTATACTTTCTGCGTACCCGCATTCCTGGATCTTCACTTCAAGTCTGTATTCTTACGTTTAATACACTTATTTTTCTATCTCAATTACTGGCGTTGTTTACTTGTGAAGGATTCCATTCCCGGAATTCACAACAACTTGGCGACGAGGATTTCGCACTTCAAGGGGACTTAAAAAATTGCTGATGCCAGCATCCACAATAATTTGGCGACGAAGACTTCGGACCCACATGGAAAAAAATTTTCTCTCGTCAACACAACAACTTGACGACAAAGAGTACGGACACGTACGGGAAAAAAATTTTTTTTTCGCTCGCCAGCACAATGACTTGGCGACGGAAATTCGAGAGTCACGTCGACAAGACTCGAAGGAACTCACACAGAGAACAACAAATTAACGACGAACATAAAAGAACGTACACAAGTGATAGAAGAAAAATTTCGTCACTCCCTAAAAAATGGAAGATTTTCAAAAAGCAATGCTTGAATTTATAAGAAGAAGTGAGGAAAGACAGATAATAAATGACAAATGCAACTCTGGGAATTAATATTAAAAGTAACGGTTAACGCACAACAGAAGAATATCGAAAAAGAGGCGACTTTTTCACAAGACGCAGTTTGGAACACAATAGAAACATTTAAATACTCTCTAGAAGATGATAAAAATTTCGGGGACTATTACAGACGTCATGAAGACATTTTCAACATTGGACGGAAGCTAAGAAGCTACGTAATAAACGAAAAATTAGGAACAGAGGAGTACATAAAATGTGTGGACTATATTCTACCGAAAAAGACAAACGATTTGATTTTTGACGAGGCAGTTACATGCCTTGCGGAGCTCTTCAGTCCAAAGACTTCACTTTAAATTGGAAGAATTGAGTCCGGAAAATTTTAAGTGTCGTAATCGTACAAGGAATAGTCTCAGCCAAGGACAGTGAAATGCGAAAAAGAATGCTCACACAGTTTCAAAATGAGCCTGGATTAACGCTACAAAAATTGTCAGAAGACTGCCAAAAATGCTTGAGTATAAAAAAGACTCTAAGGATATCGAGAAATCGGGAGTAGCACACATACGTAAGTTGAAGAAAAAGTTACGTTTTTCACCACCACCCCTGAAAGAAAAACAAATATTTTCTGATAAAAAAAAATTACAAGGTATAAGGCGATTAATGACAGAGATCAAAGCAAATATAAGCCCCTACCCCATCTGCGTGTTACAGATGTGGTGGATTCACTGGAATAAAGACTGTCGATTTAAATACAAGAACTGTGGAAAAATGGGAGAAAAGGCATCTCAATGCAGAAACAAAAAACACACTAGTAGGGTAAGAACTACTAGAATGGACTACGAAGACAAACTAAACACAAGAAAATACGGGGAACTCGAGATCTTAAATAAGAAGGTAAAATTACAGTTAGACTCAGGATCAGCTCTAACTATAATTAATTTACAGACATAGAGGAAGCTAAATAGACCGACCATGACAGATACACAGAAAATCGCCAAGTCTGTTACAGGGAGGCGCATCAATTTTGAAGGAGAATTAATTCTAAACGTAAAATGCAAAATTTTGACGTATGGGATTTATTTTGTAAGAAAATGGAGTGTGAACCGTCAGAAGCTTCAAAATTAAAAGATGGAGTACACAGGCAATTTCCCAAAGTATTCTCGAGCGGTTTGGGACAATGTAATAAGTTTGCAGCTAAAATTGAACTAAAGGAAAACGTTCAGTCAGTATTCAAGAAAAAGCGAAACGTGCCTTTCGCAACCATAGAAAAAATTGACAAGGAGTTAGATAGACTGGTAGAAACTGGAATCCTTTCAAAAATCGATTTCAGTGAATGGGCGGCACCAGTTGTCTACGTAAGGAAAAAATCCGGAGAAACACGTGTTTGCGCAGATTTCTCGACTGGGTTAAATAAGGCTATCACTACCCATTGCCAAGCCCGGAGGAAATATTTACCAAGCTTAACGGTAGTAAGGTATTTTCTAAGATTGATTTAAGCGAAGCTTATCTTCAGATTCCAGTAGAAGAAGAAAGTACAAAAATTTTATGTATCAATACTCACAAAGGACTTTACAAATTTAACAGATTGCCATTTGGGATAAAAGTAGCACCGTCAATCTTTCAACAGACTATGGATACCATGCTCATGGGACAGAACTTTGCTACTGCTTACTTAGACGACATTTTAATCAAAAGCGATAATGTAGAAGAACACGCAACGCATATTAAAGAGGTCTTTAAA
Organism: Acanthosepion pharaonis; assembly: GCA_903632075.3. Classification (NCBI taxonomy): domain Eukaryota; kingdom Metazoa; phylum Mollusca; class Cephalopoda; order Sepiida; family Sepiidae; genus Acanthosepion; species Acanthosepion pharaonis. The sequence continues at coordinate 3,424,562 of CAHIKZ030003702.1, forward strand.
AGAATTCAGGATTTTGATTTTAAAGTGAATGAGAAAAAATGCGATTTTTTTCTAAAAGAAATCAAGTATCTAGGCCATATAATCAATGAAAGTGACAGAAAACCAGAAAAATATGCTTGTGCCGAAAAATGTCGCAGAGTTGCAAAGCTTTCTTAGTCTTGCGAACTATTGCGATGAATTCATTGAAAACATGCACAAATTGAGGGCTCCCCTCAATGAATTATTGAAAACAAATAACAAATGGAACGGGACGGAAGATTGCCAGAAAGCTTTTAAGGAGATCATAAAGAAATTAACGTCTGATCTAGCACTGACGCATTTTGATCCCAAACTGGAAATTATCATTGCTAGTGACGCAAGCTCACACGGAGTGGGAGCTTGTATATTACATAGGATGGCACAAGGAAATCTATAGCTCAGGCATCTAGATCGTTGTTACCAGCAGAGAGGAATTATTCGCAAATTGAGAAAGAAGCGTTAGGCATAATATTCGCCATAACTCGCTTCCACAGATACATATATGGAAGAGAGTTTACTCTTCAAACTGACCATAAACCTCTTCTCACTATATTCGGATCGAAAAAAGGACTACCAATTTACACAGCCAATAGACTTCTGAGATAGGGAACTATATTATTGAATTACAATTTCAAACTAGAGTTCCTACCGTCGAAGAGAATTGGTCATGCGGATGGATTATCTAAATTGATACCTGCGAATGCGAACCTCTGGAAGACTCGGTAATAGCGGCTTTGCGAGCCGAAGACGAAATTAGTAAAGTTCTAAACAATACAGTAAGGCAATTACCAGTGACCTTGTTAGAAATCAGAAGAGAAGCTGAAATAGCTGAATTCATACAAAGTACAAAGAGAAAAATAGAAGAAAAAGAAAGAAATCTAGCGGAGTGTTTTTCAATTTGTAATCACGTATTACTTTATAATGAAAGAGTGGTCATACTCAAATCTTTACAAAGACGAATTCTGAAGGACTTTCATCTGGGACATCCAGGGAAAATCGTATGAAAGCGTTAATGAGAAGTTTCGTGTTTTGGTCTAATATGGATAACGACATTACTCAAATGGTTGAAAAATATAGAGGCTGTGCTGCGGCAGCAAAGGCACCACCTATTTTACAAAAACCATGGCCTAAGGTGGACAGACCTTGGTCTAGAATCAATGCAGGACCCATAGATGGATATTACTACTTGATAACGTTAGATAGCTTTCGCAAGTGGCCAGTTTTCAGATACAAAGGCCCTACGACGGAAAACACTATTAATTGTCTACACGAGTTATTCACAAGATTCGGCGTTGTAGATTGCCTTGTAACGGATAATGGTACCCAATTCACCTCGAGCGACTTTCAAGAATTCTGTGCGACTTATCAAGTCAAACATATTAAAATAGCACCATACCATCCACGATCTAACGGGCAAGCCGAAAGGTTTGTGGGCACGCTTAAGAGAGCCTTGAAAAAAGCGGAGGACATACGAACAGAAATAGCCATACAACAGTTCCTACAAGTCTACAGAATCACCCCGAACGGAAACACATCATCTGACCTTTCATCAGCTGAAGTGATGTTTGCCTGCTTTTGATAAATTATTACCCAGCAAAAATAAAAACCGGCATACACCGATAATGCCTAAAAGATCCTTCAAAGCAGGCGAACGGGTCTATTTCAGAATGTTCAAGAATAATATGGCATACTGGGAACCAGGTACGATAATAAACAGGCTGGTAAATGTTCTATACACGATGCAAGGTGAAAAATGCACTCACAGGAGACACATGAATCAGATACAGAAAAGACGGGTAGATGAACCAAGCTCGTCACCTTCCGAAAATGAAGACGCCATGGAGGCGATTTTCGAAGTTTTCGAAATTCAAAAACCACAAGTAACCACGGAGATCAGAAGAACAAGCCGGAAAAGAAAATTCACGGAAACACTAATAAAAAAAAAAATATTAACTTCCCCACAAAAAAGAAGCTAAGGAGGTGGGTGTTGTGGGGGCTCTCCCCTTTTTACATAAGATGGACTCGTACAAAGTATACTTATACTGACAGAGAGAATACCTGCGGCTGAGATACGTTGAGATACAGTCTCTAACTTTGTGCGAGATCTGCCGAACACTCTGATCTTGCAGAGAGGAACCCAGACGAAGCTTTGACGATGGGCAAAGTTTCATCCGGGTAGGTAGACAGTTCACGAACCCACTTATGCGGGTTCAAAGGGGATATTTTTTGGCTGAACCTACGGGCTCGGAGAAACCCACGTTAAACTCGGCCTTGTGCCACATACATTCCTCCTGGGTGGACTGTTAAATATCGATACGTTGAGATACGTGGAGATACGTTAAAATACGTTGAGACAGGTTGAGATATACGGAGACAGACATAGGGTGTTCTCAGAGAGTTATACAAGATTCCAGAGGGAGAGATGATTAAGGCTTTACTTACAGAGACTTGTATCTATACTTTCTACTAACCCGCATTCCTGGACTACTAATCTTCACTTCAAGAATCCACAACACATATGTTCAATGAAGATATAAAAGTGTAAAAAGTAGATATAAATTAATTAGTAATTACAGTAACTAAAAATAAAATTTATTTTTTACCTTCACGTCTGGTAAATGTTTGCTTGAAAAAAAACCTGTATGATAATAATTTGGCATGATGCGTATTTCTGGATTTAAGAAAATGTTTGAGAGTAATTGAGTATATAGGATTCATTTTTTCTGATCTTGCTCAATAATATCTTGAAAAAAAGATATATTTTATTCACCAAAGCGATGAATTTATGCAATGCACATCTCACACTCACGATTCTTGAACAGCAAACATCCAAGTTCAGTGACGATTGTTAATCGATGGAATAACTGATAATAGAGACGACATATAAAGAATGATGACAAGATTAGTAATTAATTTTTCAGGTTTTCTGAATCACTTTGATGAAAACTTGTCATTATTCAATTTATTACTTACATTCTTTGAAAAATGTTTTAACAGCAATATCTGTTTGTGAGAAAACAAAAATATCCCCCAATATTCTCATGATGAAACATTTGATAATTTATCCACCGAATGGTTTCGGTAGAAACAACAAAAATGAGGATTCTAGTTCGTATGATCCATACAATAATGGCAGAATTAAGAAATAAAACTGCCAAGATAAAACTGTAACTTATTTGCTAAATCTGCAGCAGGCCTGACAAATAAGAATGTCGACGAAATATATTAATGCTGCTGAAAGATTAATAGGCTGACACATCCATCAGATGAATCCCAAGAAGCCATTAGGAAAGGAACTGTCGGTTACATGCGTGGGTAGAAAACTCTGTGCATCTTGGGATTAAAGCTTCTATATTCGAAAACACGAGAAACATTTATAGTAATCCGGGAGTATAACGGTTGAAACATTACGACATAGATAAACAAGAAAGAGGAATTAATACAATGAACAACTGTTTACAATACTTCATTTAAAAGATTCGGAGAAAGACAAGAAGTATAACAACTTAAATTCAGTTAAAAATAGTTTATTATAAATTTAAACATGGATTTTAATGCGTCTATTGATTAATCCTAACTTGCGATCTGAACGCTAATCATGAATATATTTGGATTAGGGCATCTTTTTTAAATCACCCATTTACGATGAGGAGTGTATCGTAAAATATCATGAAAAATCATACTAAAGAAATAAGTAACCTTTCCGGAAATAAGTCTGAGAAAATATAAATTTCACTTCACATTAGTAAGAAATTCAAGATTCTTCTTTAAAAAATATAATCAAAAATAAAATTACAGTAAAAAATGTTTGCCCTTAAAGAAATATCTTTGATTTAGGAAAATATATTCGCTATGACACTTCTTAAAATAAATCGTCGATAAAACACATCAAGAGGGAAAAAGAGAACAAAAATAAAGAATGTTTTGAATCTCATTTGAAAACCTCGAGGAAAAAATGTATCAAAACGAATATATTTTTTTAAAGTTTTGAATCTGAAAAATCTCCTCGTCTGAAAGGAAAATAATGTAAATAAAAAACAGAATATCGAGAAGAACGATAATTCCGACAACGTATCTCACATGAGTAAATCTTACCTTCTATAGTGTGCATATAGTGTGCAGAAATAGTTGCTCTTTTAAAAACATCACGAAATATTATTCCAGGGCCAAATTGCTGAAATTAAAAAGAAACAACAAAAGGAAACTATTTCGCAATGCATTTTGCCTATTAACGAAGGTTAAATGCGAAATAATCTAATTGAATAACAAGCGCTTTTAAAATCAGCATTCACGGTCCTGATATCAAACTCCGACCATTAGATGTGCTATCCGATAGTAAACTAACACACCTAACAAGCGGGTGTACACTGGTAAGAATCGAATCCACAATCTGAAAAACAAAAAAGAAAACAAGAAACAACAACAACAATAATAATAATAATAATAATAATAATAATAATAATGTCCAGACGCTATACCAGATCTGATTCTCGTGGGTTCTGATATTAATTAAGAGAAAGAATTAAATATGTCTTCTCTTGGTGAAGTTAAAAATCGCCTGTTCAGTATCCCACATTTACTTATCAGTTGTCTGATCTTAATCAGTTGGGTAGATCATCTATGGGCTGAAGCACTGTGAATCATTTCCCGTAGAGAGCATCATGACCAAGTGCTGACAGTCCTTTTTCAAGTTTGAAGTGTGAGACAACCAAGGCAACTTTGGAATCACAACGATCATCCTCAAACTGAGACAGTCTGAGTTATCCGATATTTCTAACGAGATTCTACCTGTTATGTTATGCGCTGTTTTTATCAAAATCTAATATTATATCGCATACACAATCGATGCGTCTGCTCTTAGTATACCGTTATTGACTGTATGTCATGATGAGTAGATAGGAATTCGTATATTTGTACATCAACGTCATTTTGTGAGCCTGATTCTTTTTCGCTCAATAATAATAATACTAATAATGATAATAATAATAATCGGAGCCCTAGGATTGATTGGAAAAGGGTACGATAGACTCATAGAAGGGATTAAGTCTCTGTTTAGGACCCGGGAGGAAATGGGTAGACAACAGAAATCAAAGGAAATAATAATAATAATAATAATAAGAAGAAGAATAAGAATAATAATAATAATAATAAAAATTCTGCTTCTACCCCATTGTTTAATGAATTCTTTGATATCCCCCCTACCAATCTGTAGTATAAGTCCAGCCTACCCCATAAAATTTGATAAGTATCTGTCGTTGGCGACGGAAAATTTATGAAAAGTCACTTTGGCCATGCTCCGAACTTGTAAGAAATGGTAAATGTAGCATTTTTGAATGATACTTTTCGTGTAGTGTGCTATGAGTGTAAATTCTTTTGACTCAAGTTAATTCTTTCCTTTCCAGTCCCCTTTTCTTTTTCCTTTTTTTAACTTATATTTCAATCCCCCCCACCGCGACCTTAAGCGGACATCCGTGTCCATTTTTCAATTTTATTTATTGATTTATTTACTTTTATTTTTTTCTCTTATTTTAGGCATCCCATATCTCTGTCGTTGCGTATATGTGTACATGTTTACTAACATCTGTGTGTCTCTCTCTCTCCCTTGTATATATATATATATATATATATATATATATATAATTTACATGTGTATGTGTCCGCATTGACAGGGATCATATTGTTTTGTTTTTTTCTTCAAGTCTATATACTAAAATCTATTTATCCCCCTTGGAGTGGTCACTTGGATTTATTCTAACTTAAAACTTAGTATCGTCTACCCCACTGAATACCATACACTCTTATGAACTATTCTACCTTCGTTCTATTAATAAATCCACAATCTCATTGTTTGGGCGTGCTCCTGGATCTTCTTCGAGACTCGTCCTAAAGCTGGTAACCTGAACATAATGACACCTTGGCGGTCAAGGTTAAAACGCATCTCTACCAATTTCAATGAATACGAATAATATTTCATACCGGATCGGCCGTCAACCGGGACAACAAGGGCCGCGTCGCTCAGAGAGGAACCAGTCTGAGGACGAAAAGTCTGCCACTGGAACAAACTCTTCCACACACGAAAAGACACTTGGTCACCAAACCCGGATTATTGCCAACCTTGGACCAAGTGACTCAATACCAAATCGACTAATAAAAAGTAAACGAACGAAATGGAGCCGCGAAGAGTATCGACAAGTCATGACATCCTTCTTCACTGACTCGAAAACCCAGCAAAGAACACCACCAATCAAACATACCAAATATGGAGAAGTACGGTGGGAAATGATATAAGACCTAACCTCAATCCAAACATGCTTGCCAATGTCCGTAGGGACATCATGCGAAACAACAGACTCTCAAAGGCAGAAATAGATAAGATAAAATTAGATATAAGACAAAATACTCTGACCCGTCACTCAAACTCTATTGAGACGAATGTAGAAATAAGGAATGCAACAGAGGATGAGGTGGACGCTAAAGCGAATGAAATATGAAATAATCTCCCAGGAAATGAAACCCAAGACTCTACCTTAAACACAACCTACAGTCCTCCAGAAAATGTACCTGGAGTCATCCTCAGTGACAATAAGTTAGAATTCCTTGAAAACCACTAAGCTGAAATCACCGAAACGAAAAATGACGTCATCCAAGTACTCAGCAGAGTAACTTTCATACAACTGTCAGACAGAGACCAGCTCGCGAAAATCCATATGACGAATTCCAACAAGCACATCGTGAAAATATACAATGCTGCTCTGGAAACACTGTTAACAGATAAACCACCGGGAAACATCACAGAAGTTAACAACATCATATACGCAACAGCTTTAGCAGCGACTCGGAAGCTTGGGGTCAAGACAATAAATAAAATTAACAGACACAGAGAACAAGCTTGGAAAACCAAACTGATTCGAGAAATAAAACAAATCAGAGCTTTCTATATTAGATGAGCTCACCAGAAACCCTAATAGTTCCACACATAAATTCAAAAAGATCAAGCGGAAATATAACATTAAATCCCTAATTGATATTCCATCAATCAAGGAAATGCTGAAGCAGAAACTTCAGCTAAAGGCGCAGAGAACAAGACGATACGAAAAACGTTGTAGGTTCTATCGCCAAAATAAAATATTCCGGACTGATCTTTAGAAATTTTACAGGGAAATTGAAAAAACACCTATACATGTCGAAAGGCCACCATCGATTGATAATGTACAGACATTTTGGGAAAATATTTGGAGCAGCCCAAAGGAATATAACCCAAATGCAGAATGGATCCGGCGTGAAGAAGAACGAATGCTGGATACACCTCTTCAAGAATGGGAAAATATATCCACAGATGATGTTAAGCAAGCTCTAACGAAATCCCAAAAATGGAAATCCCCAGGAAATGACAAGTTGCCCAATTTCTGGCTGTATCATCTAACATCTACCCATGAAATTCTAAAAAAAAACATTATCAACGCTTGTAAATAATCCCAATAAAATCCCGGAATGGATTACTGAAGGTATTACACACCTCATACCAAAAACAACTGAAACAGACAACCCGAAAAATTATAGACCGATAATATGTCTATCCACAACGTATAAGTTGATCACGTCTGTACTGACGAACCTTACTTATTCCTTTCTCGAAACAAACAGCATTCTCCCGCTGTAACAGAAGGGATGCAGAAGAGGTTCATATGGCTGCAAAGATCAACTTCTGATAAATAAAATGATCCTGGAAAATTGCAGGAGACGACGCAGGAACCTAAGTGCAGCGTTGATTGATTATCGTAAAGCCTTTGATAGTGTTCCACATTCTTGGATCCTTAAGACTTTGGAAATGTACAAAGTCTCCCCTGTGGTATTAAATTTCCTTAACACAGCATGGGAATGTGGAACAGCAAACTATACCTTAGTCACACCGGGGCACTGCCATATCCAACCGTCTGAATATCCGACGTGGAATCTTTCAAGGAGACTCTCTGTCACCCCTTCTGTTTTGTTTATCCTTAATCCCTCTTACACATGAACTGAACAACAGTAGCTATGGTTACAAAATAAATAAGAAAATATTCAATCACCTACTCTACATGGATGATCTCAAACTCTTTGCCAAAGACGACAATGAGTTGAAAGGCCTCCTCAATATTGTAAAATACTTCAGTGACGACATAGGCATGGACTTCGGAGTAGATAAATGTGCAAAAGTAACTTTCAAGAAAGGTAGAATTACAGAAACACCCTTTTAATAGATTTAGATTTTGTCACAAAGATTAGGGAACTGGAGCACAAAAGCTTATAAGTACCTAGGAATTAGCGAAGGAGATGGCATGCAACACTCCCAAATGAAGGAAAAATAAGAAAAAAGAGTACTACAGGCGTGTACGTCTGGTACTAAATACTGAGATAAACTCAAAAACAGGATATCAGCCATAAATACATTGGCTGTCCTTTGTGGCAACAATACAGCTTTAATGTCCTTAACTGGACCATAGCTGAAATTAAGCGAATGAACGCCAAAACGAGAAAGCTTCTCACTTGCTATCGCATGCATCATCCCAAAGCTGATGTCCATCGTCTGTATGTGCCCAGATCCGAAGGAGGAAGAGGATTAGTTCAACTAGAACTGTCCTACAAAACTACAACAAATGGCCTCCAAAGATATTTGGAAACTACAGAAGACTGGATGATGGTATGCGTCAAGGAACATGAAAGTAGTAAGCGTCTTTACTCCGTAATGAAAGAAGCCAACAAATTCAAAATGGAGTTTCAAATGGGCGTAGAGATGCACAATACACCGACTGAAACTGCAAAATACCTAAAAAAAGACAGCAAAGATGAATGCAACCGACCAGTTACAGAAGCGATGGCAAGATAAACCGCTTCATGGCCAATACTCTGCCCGTACCAAACAAGCTGACGTAGACAAAACCCGTACCCATCAGTGGCTACGTAGTGCAGGGTTGAAAGTGGAAACTGAATGTTTTATCCTTGCTGCGCAGGACCAATGCTTGCTAACCTGGAATTATCAAGCACATATACTAAAACATTGTGTCAGCGCAAAATGCAGATTCTGTGATAAATATCCAGAAACGATTGATCATCTTGTATCAGGTTGTACGGTGTTGGCACCCACTGAATATAAAACCCGACATGACAGAGTGGGCCAATATCTGCACTGGAAAATCTGAAACTTCTACGGGAAGGAAACTGAAAGAAACTGGTATGAACACCACCCAGACCCGGTTACGCAGATATAGGGTCTGTTACAATTCTATGGGATTACACAATACACACTGACAGAACAATCAAGGCCAACCGGCCAGATATTGTTATTAAAGACCACAAACAAAAAATATGCTTCCTTATTGATATAGCAGTCCCTGCTGACTGCAATGTATCTTTGAAGATATTCAAAAAGTTGTCAAAGTACAAGGACCTTGAAATAGAAAATCTCGAAAATGTGGCATATGGAAACATCAACAATCCCTGTTCTAGTTGGAGCCCTAGGACTGGTTGGAAAAGATTGCTGTAGACTAATTGAAGGGATTCCTGGAAGTCCATGCCTCAAGGAGATACAAAAAATTGTTCTGACAAGTACAGCCCACACTTTACGAAGGGCTTTATCTATGTAATTTTTTTTTTGTTTTTTTGTCAATGGAAAGTGTCATGACGCCATTTTAACCTTTAGGTCCCTGGGCGGGACCCGGAAAGAAATGTGTAAACGAAAAAAAAAGAAATTAAAGAAATGAAAATAATAATAATAATAATAATAATAATAATAATAATAATATCCTGTTTGGTAGTGCCCGTAGATCTTTCCTATAAGAAAGACTGATTTACTGAAAGAATTTTAAACACGTGACGAAGAAAGAAATTACAAAAATCTTTGGCATAACACAGCAGATATAATAAGGTGATTTTACCAAACAGGAAACATTTGGTCAAACTGTTTAGAGTGGTTTTATAGGAGAGTTCAGTCATATATCTATATCTATTATTATTGTAAGCTCGACTTCTGTAATCACTAAATGCGACATTAGCAAATGACTAGTTATCCGTCTCGAAGATATTGCCAGAAAAATTTTTGAGCCTCGTTCAAAATCGATAGACATTAACTAACCACCAACATCGTGCGCCATACATAACTCTGTGGGATTCGTACAATTTTTCTGCATCATGGCCTTGTAAACAAAGGATGTTTTAACTCTTGCTCGTTCTTGTCTTGAAATAAAAGTATAAGTAACTCTGAGCAACAAGCTTTGAAGTACTTTGATTAAAACGGGATTGGTTTAAACCAAAATAAATTTAAATAAAAACAAGAGTAATTTCTCAAAATCTAACAAAACACAAATTCTGATTTCAACATAGAAAGACAAGATTGTACAATAAAAACGTTCCAAGTTTTTACATTAAAAACTAGATTTCTTTTTAAAGATAATCAGTGCCTTGTTATTGTAGCAACCAGTAACAGAATTCATTGTTTTAATTTCATATGTAAATATTTTATCAACAATTATACGTAATTTTCTAACGTTTATACGAAAAATGTAAAAATAAAACTTTAAAAATATCAGCATTCGCGAAAAACGTTAATAGTTTCTTATCTATATAAATATACTTTATTATCTATTAGTAGTTCAACTCAATCTTGATTATTGTTTCTTTTATTCCGCCACTCTCAGTCGATAAACACTTCACTTGTTTGCTTATGCAATACTGCCTTCAGATTTTATTCAAACTCTATTTTGGATAAAATCAAAACTATTAAAATGGAATAAATCAAACAATGAGAAAATCCTTCAATTTTATATTATACATTTATTCTAATAGTTTTACATAAAATCAATTATTTTCTATTATTACTAATCCAGGAAATGCACATGAATTTTTAACGATGCTTTAAGATAGAGGTATAAATTGAAATGTTCAGTTGTTCAGATAAACTCACCATTGTGAATTTGCAAGAGAAAGGACAGGTTGAAAACGGTTCAACATTCTTTTTCTAAGTGAGTTTATGCACTTTCTTTAGAATTCTGATCATCAACGAACAAAGTAAACTGTTATGATTCGAAATTACTTAATGAAAAAATGTAAAAATTACTGGTTTTGTTAAACTCAAAGCTTATAGCAAATCAGCTTGGAGTCATTGATATTACAAGGAAATGCTTGCCCAATACAATTCTAGCAATTTTATAATCAAGTATGAGTTAATCTTATTATAATCAAGTAAATAATTATTTTCTATAAAGTATACACAATTACATGAAAAGAATGATTGATTTTACTAATGCCACCTTAATTAAAAATCAACATAATTCTTTACGAAGAAAGTACTTCGAAAGCCTACGGATAACAATATTATCAACTATTAAAACACGTCAAAAACATTATATTACATCACCAAAATTTATTGTATCTATTCTTAAAGAATCTGACGCATATTTATCTAAAACAAGCGGCGTAAAAACGATCCCAAATCAAAACCAACAAACATAATTTCTACTAGACATCCACATATGTGGTAATGGTTTTATTGATAAGTCCAATGTATCGGTTATTCATTGTTGTGCATTTGTATAAGACACCCATGTATTTAAAATTATATTACAAAGTTAGACAGGATAAGTACAAGGACTGGTATTCTATAACATCTCGATAAGTACCTCAACTTTATACATAAAGCTCAGAATAATTATATGCGTGGTTGTATGCGTAGGATTTATGAGCTATATTTGAGAGAATGCGTTTTAGTGTAACGATGCAAAAGATGCAACAGAATTAGTGTAGATTCTGCTTCTGACTATCTGCATTATTATTGATTTGTAGCATGTAGCAAGAATGACAGCTACTGTCTCGTAATGATTATGTTGGAGGCATATAAAAAGGTAAATTGGCTTTGAGTATTTCATTTTCATATGATGAATGCCACAGTCATGGCTGTGAAAAAACCTATTAATCACTTTGAGAAAACAAGAAACTTTACAAATTGTGATGAGTTATTATTGGCTGTGGTGAAAGTCACGAACCGTTAAGAATATATTACACTTATCGATGCCAGAAATGAAGCGGAATTATTCCGCTTTGTACGAACAGACGGAAGAACTACTGTGATAAAAAAAAGGTTGCATAGAAGTTAAAGAAGGAATGCCAAAGAACACAGGGCGTCGATTTATATTGCATATGAGACTGTCTCCAAGTAGACTAGAAGCTACACATTTTTAGCAGTATTGATGTGAGACAATGGCCATTACAAAAAGTGATGCAAAGTAAATATGAACATCAAAACTGGTCCTTGTACCAATGGAAGATTAATTTGATGATCCTCACTTGTCTATAAAATTCTCACTATCTATAAAAAAAAAACGGCTCAATATGTCTGAGTAGTTATGATGTGGAATCGTTAGGAGCTAGGTCACCTGGTTGAAAAGAAACTTGTGGATATAATATGATGGTTTGGACAATGTTCCACTGGGAAATATCGAGTCCCAGCTTGTATGTTAAAAGTACTTTATCGCATAAAAAACACTTTAATATCATTGAAGACACAGTATATCGCTTTAGAACAGCAATGAACCTTGTAGTATTGCACGAGGTATGCGAGGAATTTTTCAGTAACAGATAGAAGTCTTCATTGGCTGTCATTCACCCTAAATCTGAAACGCATTGAGCACTTACGGGAAGAGTTGAACCAATATCTTCTTTCTACAACCCTTGCATCATATATCTTGCACTAATTAAACATGTTGCTATTAATCTACTGGAAGTACTGGGACGTTTTGTAAAGTCGATATTTGATATGATAAAAACTGTAAATATCAACAGATTTTTAATCAGTTTCAGGTTTGTGTGTGTATGCATGTGTGTGTCTTTGTGTGATAAAATAAAGAACAAATAAGAAAAAATTATTAAAGCTACCTCAGAGAATGAGATATGGAGAAAAAGAATACCAAGAAAAGAATACCACGAAAAAGAATATCATCTCATTCTCTGATGAAGCTGTTATAAAAGTGAAACATGTTAAACATAAATAAACGTGTGAAACATAAATGTTTCTTATTTGTTCTTTTTCTTATCATTCAATCGAATTCCGATTCATTTTTGAATTGCATTTGATCTAAATATATATAATTGTTATGGTCCAAGTTCTTTGTACCACGGTGATGGTCCAAGGTGAGAACCAATGAAAGAATAACATGAACACAGGTATGGAATACAAAGATATATTAGAACAGAAATATAAAACAAAGAAGTAGAAGTATTAGTAATGACTTTATCATATATATATATATATATATATATATATATATATATATATATATATCGGGAAAACGTTATAATTGTTGCAACGAGAGGAAAGTGTATATTTAAAAAAAGAGAGAAACCGCAAACGTTTTTGGTTATAATGTTGATTTGTTTTACTGCATATATTACATTTTATTCTACATTTTTTTGCTAAACGTGTTTCCGATCTTGTGAGCTTCTTCAGGCATATTAAGGGAATCAATTTTTAAAGGAATAAAATTTCTTTATGTTCTTTTAATATTTTATTCTTCATTTTCTGTATTTGTAGTGAGCCTTGATTTCATTTTTTCGATTGTTGTGACATTCTGTCTAAGCGGTAATAAAAATCATTTGGTTTGGTGTTAGTGGTGGCATTGACAGATGTTTTGATGATATATGACCCTGTCTACACGTCACCCCTGAGATTGTCAAATCTATTTCCATTTCTGTGTATCCTCTGTGCGCGTGATCGTGTGTGTCCCTGCTAGCTTGCACAGGAATCACGATACACACATACATATTGTACTGCTGCCGGTGAATACCCGGAAGTGAGACAGTGAGACAGTGAGACTGTGAGGTAACCGCATTGTAGGAGTCACAGTTGCGAGCACGTAGACTCAGAAGGAAGTCATACTTCGATACTGAATTTCCCAGACTGTATATATATATATATATATATTATTATTGCTACTAACCGCATTTCTAGATCTACTAACCGTATTACCAATTGTATTATTACGTCAATACATTTATTTGCTATATTTCATTCCTGCGTTTGTCATTCAATTGAGACCGGATTTCATCCCGGAATCCACAACACATATATACACACACACACACACACACACACACACACACACACACACACACACACACATATATATATATATATATATATATATATATATATATATATATATATAAATATATAAATATACCGTGTTTTTGTGTTTGCGTGTGTGTAAATTGAGGATTCCTTGGTAATACTTGAGATGTAAATGAAATACATATTCTATAATATAAAACTCAGTGTTACGTTAAATACTTTTTGTTCTTACTTCTTACTTTGACTATTTGAGATAATGAGATATTGTCTTTAAAGTAACACTGATGTTAGCCAATCGCATTACTCTCGGTTAGAACATGAAAAGATTGCGAATGTATTACATCTTATTGTTGAAATTGTACCTTATTCCAAAGGAATGCTTATTGTATTACTTACAGATTTTAAAAGCAAATATGAATATAAAAAGAAATGTATGAATTTAAATGATTGTTTTCATTAAGAAATCATCTCATAGAAATTCAAATACATATTTAATTGCTTATTTTTCCCATAGGCCAATTTATCTTTATTTAATTTTCTTATTTCCAAATATTTATTTCTTCTTTTTTATTTTCTGTTAAAATCTTTTATCTTTTCTTTATCAATTACTTTTTATTTTTCTGCCATTTGTTGTTTATTTCATTTTTCTTTCTTCCTGAGGTGTCCTTAACACGACTGATGCCACAATCTCAAACTCAGTTGCAAATTTTGCATTATAATCATTTTATTTCACAATTCATTTTTCTCTTTCTATTCCTCATCCTCCTACTCCTACATTGCTTTTATGTTTCTCATCTTCTTTGTCCTTCTCATCCTGGTATTTATCCTTCACAACTTCCCATTTCTTCCCGTCTTTCATGTAATCTTTCTCCTTGTTCTTCTTCTCCATCGTTTCCCTTTGTTCTTTTCTTTCCTAGTGTCACTTCATCTTTCTCTTTTTCGTTATCCGTTTCCACTTCGTTCGGCCTTTCTCTTTTCTCTTCTATGCTATCTTCTCATTCCTTCTTTTCCTTCTTCTTAATCCGTTCTTTTTCATTTATTGTCTTTATTCATTTCATTATTTTGACACTTCCTTCCACATTCTCCCAACAGCACTTCACATCAAACTACACGGCAAAAAAATTCACATATTCTTCCTTGTTTCTCCCAGCTTCATTAATCACTATTTTTTATACGCATCTTCATTACTCTGCAAGTTTCTCCAGTATATTTTCTCAACCTCCCACCCAGTTACCCGTCCCCAAACGCTGATTGAGGATATCCGCAGGTCTTGAGAAAATCGTGTCTGCCTTCCTTTCATTGTGAAGAGTAGACAGGTCAAAATAACGACGAATTAGCCTTGATCTTGTATGTGTGACAAGTCGTTGGAGGAACAAACAAATGCGAACAGCTAAGCGGATCATCTGACTGTTCCACAAGGAAGTGACATTTACCCGTTATCTCATCTGGTAAACAATACAAACAGCAACGCAGGAAAAAAGATAAAAATGCATATACAGTCAACGACGAAATTATTCGTAGACCCAACAATTTTGAATATTTTCATCCATTTCTCAGAATCTAATTCCCGTATGAAGCCAGATTTTTTTATATGTTAATAAGCTCACAAAAGGATATAAAAATCAATTTGCAGAACAATAGGTTAAATACAACAATTATCGATCTAAATTGATTGATTCGTATAAGTATGAGTAATTTACATAATTATTTTATCTCTGAAGTCAACTAGACTATTTATTCATTAGAATATTTGTGATAATTCCAGCATGACGTGGTGCATAGAGTGTCACCATTGTTATTATTACGTTAACAACCCGATGGGTAAGACAAAGTAGCTTAGCGTTTTCTTGAGACAGACAATTATTAACTTCCGCAAATAGTTACAATATTATTTCAAACCCTCTAGATCTACGATACAGTGCGTTACAAAGACGTTTAAGCAGTTTGGCACAACAGAGAATTTGCCTGGACGAGGAAGAAAACCCAAATTGTCACTGAGGACTGTACGAAAACTGTGTCACGAGGTTAATATAAACCCAAGAGTTGTTTTGAAAGACATCGCCAAATTTTGGATACGATGGGTATCAGCGTAAGTACTTACACAATACAATGTTGTTTAAATAGAAATGGGTTGTATGGAAACCGACTACAATAAACCCCTCTTCACAAACCATTTTTGCTTGGTTTAATTTAGTTTAATTTTGCCAAAACGTTTGATGAAACAAAAATTGATTTTTTTTTTTTTACATAATGATGTACAGAAGATTTGTCGCAAGAAAAGTGAGGCTTTCCTCCCAAAGAACATAGTAGTAACATTAAAACATGGAGGCGGCTCGATTATGTTTGGGGTTGTTGTAGCTCAAGCGGGACTGGACAATTAATTGCAGTAAGAGTAATAATGAAATCTGCAGCCTATATCAACATTAAGGATGAAAACTATCAGCGCAATATCTTCATCTAACTCGACGAGTTACTTTCCAGTAAGATAATGATCCCCCAAACGTCGAAATCAGTAACTGCGTGGCTTCAGAAAAAGAAGATTACAGCTTTGCCATGGCTTTCAATGAGTCCTATGGAAAGAATTGAAAAGTTCAAATAAATCATCGCTCACCAAAAAACCTTCAGGAATTAGAATGTGTAACCATTGAAGAATGGAAGAAAAACTCAGAAAAGACTTGTTCAAATCTCATCATAAACTTTAGAAAACGATTGCGGCAAGATGAGAGGCCATGCTATTGACTATTAATATTGTGAAAACTGTTCATTTTTTTCTATTTTTCATACTCTACGAATAATTTTTCTTTTCCTGTTTTGCATAATTCGCCTGTCAAATTGAGTTTTTATATTTGTGTGTGGGGGGGGTCTATTTATGTGCGTGCGTGTGTGTGTGTGTGTGTGTGCTCATTAAATCTAAAACTTGTCATCATACGGGCATTAGATTCTGAGAAATGGATAAAAAAATATTCAAAATTGATGGGCGTACGAATAATTCCTTCATTGACTGTAGTTCGGTCTATGGTTTCTACTATCATTTCGAAACTGGATCCTCACAAAACCTGTGAACTTGATGGCATCCCTGCAACAGTCTTTAATAAATGTGCTCCTGAACTGTTTCCTGTTCTCTACACAAATAGTTGCGTCTTGTTTTCCTGCTTGATCGAAGTCCTCGCGTACTTCTTGTCTTTAAGAACTCAGGCGAATCATCTGATTCTTCTAACTATCTGTCTATTAGCGTTCTATATATCTGAACTGCTTAAGCATCTCATAGCACAGGGTTTTCATTTAGATAAGTAATATGAATTTCGCTTCTCTAGGACAACTGCTGATCTGTTAAAGATTACCGCCGAAAGAGTCTATCAAGCTTTAGATAAGAATGGTGAAGCTCATGCTTTGGATATCTCAGAGGTAGTTGATAGAATTTGGCATACTGGTCTTCTTCACAAGTTGAAAGGTTATGGTATTTCTGGAAGAATTTTTGAACTGATTCAGTCTTTCTTATAAAATTTCGAAATGGAAATTGTCTCGAAGGACCACTCTTCAAGAACTTTTGCATAAATATAGTTGTTGCTCAGAGCTCTATTCTTGAACTTGGGTTTTCTAGTTTTTATCAACGACCTTCCTGATATCATCAGTTCGCAACTCGGTATCTATGCTGATAACACAGCCATTTACTTCTGTCTTAATAGTAAGTCTAATCGGTTCAATAAAGTCAGACTGATAGGGTCGAATTGGCAGCTGAGTTTTAAAAAATAAGCTACACTCTGTTGTTAAATGAGGTAAGTAGTGTTTTGTTAATTATAATGCTTCAAAAACGAAACTACTGAATTAATTATCATCTTTTTACTTTCAATCAGTATGGCTGATTCTAACCTCCAGGCGAGTGACTCATTGCACCTTGTTGGATTAACGTTTTTATTTGAAGTGAAAAGAGTATACCCGAATCAATTGCTAAGTCTGCAACTAAGAAAGCCAGTTCACTATGGTGCGCTAGAAATCTTTCCCAGCAGAATATATTTTACGTATTTATAAGTTTACCAATCGTCCTTGCTTTGAATAAGTTATATTTAAATAAAGTGAACTTGATTTTATTTCCATTCTGATGAAACCTAATTTCTTTCCAAACACTCTTACATAACCATAAACGAGCATATTGTGATATGTTTTTGGCCTAATAATAAATTTGCTATTAAATTCCTCTATTCAAAATGAATTATGCTCATTGACATTCAAAATTTACGGAAAGTTAGGTGCTGGGTATTGCGTTTCAACAGTGGCAATAATTATGTCATGTTCCAGGCATCCCTGTAAAGTGTTCAACCCACGAAACGAAGGGTACCTTCAATTACTCATCTTGTTGAAATTTTCAAACTGTAAACGAGGCAAATTTGGAATATTACAAACTACTCACCCCCAAAGAGAAAGATCATCAAATGCAGTTTTGTCAGGGTTTGCTAAACTAATGCGAGACTGCATGTGTGCTTCTTGGACTGCATCATTTTACCGTTGTTCTTATAATGCTGGCATTATTGTGAACTGTAATCAAAACGACAGTCTATCGAGTGAGAACACTGTCAAAGAAAAAGTTGAAGATCCAGGTATCAACGGGCAAACTAACTTCGAAGATAGTAGTGGTAGCATTTTCTTGGAGTTACAGCAATCAATTATTACCGTTAAGTTTGGAATATAACAAAGAATCTAAGCTTAAACTTGCAACACGAGAGCTCCAAACCTGTACCAAGTTGAAATCAATGATTTGCAGTGAAACGTTTGAAACTACTGCCGTACCACATATAAAGACAATTTGGCACCTCTCGACTTTCTGCTCGGACCAATGGAAGATGGACTTCGCGGACATCATTTTCCTGGCAATGGCGTTATCGCTACTGTGGAAAAGTAGGTCGCCAGCGCTGGTGCATATAACGGTAGGACAACTCTTACTCATCGCTGGCTAATATACATACATACGTACATACATACATACATACATAGATATGATAGGATAAAGAGCATATAGGAAATTTTTATATATTTATAAACGTTTCTTATTTGTTCGTACCCTAACATTCCATCGGATTCTAAGTATAATAATGTCCATTTGATCTACTGACAACACCGATCAATATTATATCTATTTTTAATGTATCCACTCATTGATTTCGTTTTCCGTAAAAGTTTTGTATTGAAAATTGCACACACACACACACACACACACACACACATACACACACACACATATACACACACACACATACGCACATGACCATGCGGTTTTTTACTGACACGCACGTGTTTCTACTTGATTTCATTTAAAGTCGCAGTTACTTTTGATTCAATTTCAACATATTTACTTGAAATAATGACTGTCACTAATGAAAATAATCCTCTGAATGTAATCTCATTTTTTAAATATCATAAATGTTCATCTCTGTTTGCAACTTTTTGTTCCTTTCTCAATGCATTTATCAGTTCATAAAATGTGTCAACAGAAATCGGAAGTCAATAAAAAATAGAAGCGGAAAAGAAGCCAAAAGAAAAAATAGAGTCGTGGGGAAAAGAAGAGAAAATATAAGAATGTTTAAAAAATTAATTTAAGAAAGAAAGAATGAGAAAAAGAAAAAGAAAGAAAGAAAATTTGACGATAAGTGAAAAAGGAATTTAACGAAAAGTAGATATAGGAAAAAGAAGAAAGCCAAAATAATAATAATAATAATAATAATAATAATAATAATAATAATAATAATGAAGATGATGATGATAATTATAATGATAGTAAATTTTCTTAAATTCCGCATGGGGATGTGGAAAACCACATTATACCTAAATTATACCAGAGGCACTGCCATCTCCAACCGCATGAATATCCGACGAGAAATCTTTCAAGGAGACTTCATGTCATCCCTTCTGTTTTGTCTGTCCTTAATCTCCCTTAAGCATTAACTAAACAATAATAGCTATGGTTACAAACTAAACTAGAAAGTATTCAGTTAGCTACTCTACATGGATGATCTCAAACTCTTTGCCAAAGATGACAATGAGTTGGAGGATTGCCTTAATACTGTAAAATGTTCAGTGACGACATTCGGATTAGATAAATGTGCAAAAGTAACATTTAAGTAAGGGTATATTACAGAAACACACTCAATAGATTTAGATTTTGTCATAAAGTTTAAGCAACTGGAATAAGATGAAGTCTATAGAAACATAGGAATTAGAGAAGGAGATGGGATACAGCATATCCAAATGAAGGAGAAGGTAAGAAAGGAATTCTACAGGTGAGTATTTCTGTTAGTGAATACTGAACTGAATTAAAAAAAAAAGGATATCAGCCACAAACACCTTCGCTGTCCCTGTGGTGCAATATAGTTTCAATACCCTTAACTGGACTATACTGACATTAAACGAATGGACGCCCAAACTGCTTCAATACTCTGCCCGTACGAAACAAGCCGATTTAGACCAACCCCGTATCTATTAGTGGCTTTGTAGTGCAGGGTTAAAAGATGAAACTGATGGTTTTAGTCTTGCTACACAGGACTAATGCTTGCTAACTAGAAATTGCCAAGCTGACATACTGAAAAATTGTGTTAGCCCATAATGCAGATTCTCTGATAAATATCTAAAAACAATTGACCATTTTGTATCCGGTTTCACGGTATTGGCATGCACAATCGGCAAACGAGAGTGGGTCAATATCTGCACTGGATAATCTGCAACTTTTACGGAAAAGAAACTGCAAGAAATTGGTATGAACACCACCCAGACCCGATTACTGTATTAAACAATGCTGAGTATTCATTTCTCAAAGAGAGAGAGAGAGAGAGAGAGAGAGAGAGATATCTGGCTTATCTGCTTACTAGAGATCTGAACACTACTACGTCAATTCCAAACGATATTATATTTCTTGATTGTGCTATCTTTATTCAATGGAATGAAGACATAACAGTTTGTTATAAATATTTTAATCAGTTTGAAAATAATTATTTATTATTTTATTTATCTATAATTTTTTATATACATACTATGTATGTATTATCGTACAAGTTAAATGCAAGAACTATATACAGCGAAGATAATGTAACGTACTTTAGACAAAGCCAATACTTTAAACTATGAAAATGAGATATTAAACAGTGGAAAAATAAATAAAATAATCTAAATAAGTAAATAAACTATGAATGCACACATAAACACAAGTAAGTGTAATAATGATAATTAACAACAAATAACGAACCAATAATAAATAATATTGAATAAGTAATCAGTAATAAATAATGAGTAAAAGTTAAGAAGACATTCTAAAATAGCTAAAAATAACCACATTCGTATCCAAAATATGAAATATGAAGAAAAAAATCTGGTATTTTATTTTTGCGTTGTTTATTTCATTGGTTAAGTAGACCTCACATGTAGCTGACCTCTCAAGCAGCGTTCATGTTTATAATTCATGTGTGTTTGTGTATCACAATTCTATTTGGATATGCAGAATTCGGTTGATAATATATATGCGTGTGTGCGTGTTTGAGCATCTTATTTTCATCGATGTCTGGTAGTTGTTCGTATGTTGAATGGATGATGTTTTCTGTTAGAGGGAAAGAATTTAAGTTACACCGGTAGTGTTTGTAGGTTGACAGATCTTAGATTCTTTAAGTGTAGATTTTATAAATGTTGTGATATAATAAAGTGTGTTTGACGTGTGTTTATAGATAGCAAAATATTTATCAGGACTCCTAAGCATTTCCTACGTGATAAATTATGTTATTTTCTATTTAGGGTGATATTTATAAAATCGAAGTTATGGCCTGTTTTGTTTCTGTGTCTTATGAGTGGGTTTAAAGGGTTGTACCAAGATAAGTCAATATATATTTGTAGATGCAGGCATTTAGATTTCTAGATGTTTCGTCTATGTGTCTCTTCCGACTTTGATGTATTAAATCTGATGAGGTTGTGGATCTATTTTTCTTTCTAAGTATATGTCTGAATGCCTCCGAGGTGGTGGTAAAGATATTAGTGTTGGGGATGACAATTTTGTTTTCAAATTTTGTTGATAGACTGAGGGTGGGTTATGAATGGTGTTTTTTTGTTGTTGTTGTTGTTGTTGGAGGTGTTTATGTTTGTTGATTTTTTTGCTTATTTTCTAGCGTTGAGGATGGTGTGGGTAGTGAAGAAGTCTAAACTTTTATTATCAATATATTTCTCTTCATTTAGCTATTCTGGTTTACATATTTTGGCTCTGAGGTAAAAACCTATGATTAGTCATGATTTTATTTTTTGATTGTGCTGGGAATAGAAGTTTATTAAATCATTTTTGTTTGTGTGTTTGCTGTAAATTTTAGAATCTAATTTGTTATTGTTTCGTATTGACAGGATGTCGAGGAGAGATAGAGTTTTATCTATTTCATGTTCATGTGTGAATTCTTTATGATGTTTAGTAGATTTTCATTGTGAGAGTATCTTAGAAGAAGACCATCAATGTATCTGAAGTAAGAGACATTTTTAGGCATGATGTCTTTAAATGAGCTGGACTTTTAATTTCTACGAACGGCAAACAAGAATATTGCTTATTGAGACCCCATCGTTAAACTGAATCTTTGTTTGTAGAAAATTTTGTGGAAAGACAATCGTTAGTAAATGCTTTGCACAGTTGCATAAATTTATGGACCAGTAGAGGAAGTTTTTCTTTAGATTTTGCGAGGTGTTTTCTTAATCCGCTGCGGAATTTTTTGACGGGTATATTTCTGTATATTGATTGGACATTTAAGCTAGAGATAACCTTATTTTTATGTTTGTGTTTCTTATTTTAAGGATAAAGTCTGTAAAATGTGTGTTCTGTTGATGGTGCCTAGTTAAGATGGCGTGAAGAGCTTTGTGATTTTTTACGTAGGTTGTGCGGGCGCTGTTGATGCTAAACACGATGGAGTTGGTGGGTATATCGGGTTTGTATGTTTCGAGGAAACCGTATAGTGTAGGTGTTGTAGAATGGTATTCTATTAGTCTAATCCAGGATTTGTTTTCATTTTGTAAGTACTTTATTGAGAGTTTTGTTGAATTATTGTGTGTTGTCTTTACTGTCTGTTCGTTGGTTTTTATGTAAGTGCTGCAATCATTTTTAAGCATTTCACACCAAGCAAGGTGGGAGTGCCACTAGTACGCAAGCGGCTAAAGAGAGTGTAAGTAAAGGAAAAGACTGGGCATAAGGTGTGTGGGGGGATTTTGGAAAGGATAAAAAGAAGAACGGGGATCAAGGCCTCAGAAGATGACGATTGATGTTACATTTAAATTTTTGAAGATTGTAGTTTCCAGGGAAGCAAGTAAGAGAAAGGAATTTCCACTGACGGGAAGTGCTAGAGAAGAAGCTGTTGGACTAGAAGAGGCATTTACATTTGACTGTTTCGACAGTAAAAGTGTGAGACCGAGATTTCAACCTACTAGTACGCTTAAATTCATGCAGTCGGGGCACCAATGAAATTAGCTCGCCATATCACCATAGCAGAAGGCATGGAAATATTTATAGAAAAGACAGAGGAAAGCCACATTACATCTGTGAAAAAGTGACTAGAGTCGAGATACCAAGTCAAGACCTATCACATTGCATATCCGTCTTTGGATTTTATCGAGAACAGAGGGGGTACCAAACCATATATGGCAACAGTATTCCATGGTAGATTTGTAGGATGTGAAGACGAGAAAAACCTCCTGGCGCAACACAGAGAACCAACGGAGTCTAATTTTTCAATGTAGTTGTTGGTATCCATGATGACTATTTCGGCTCATTTATCGGATGGATTTATATTTTGATTCTCATCAATGTTTTCTATTGCTCTTGGGTAGTATTATTTCTTCGGCATTGGTAAGCTATGATACTCCTTGTATAAACCACTTTTTGAAGTGTGTGCCGTCAAATCTATGGCTTTTGGTTAATGTGGTTGCTTTTGTTTTCGTTAAAAGTCTTAAAAATTGGGGAAAATGTGACGCTAATATTTCACTTACATTTGTAATATTATAGATAATACAATGCCGGGTTAACCATGACGACATATGTATTTCAAAGTAAAAATGATAAAGTTTCTAAAAAATGCGAGAATAAAGAAATTAATGAGAATAGTTCTTAATAGTAAATAATAACATTGATTTTATTGTGATAAGGAATCACGAGATCAAAATGACATTTGTGATTTTTGAAAAATTCCTTCATAAATTTAATTCATCTGTACACCAAGACTATGCGAAATTTACTGAATAAACAGAATCTTATAAGTCAAATTTAATAAGTACTGTTTATGCGAGTATATGGGTACATAGGTGCGTGTGGGTACATACGTGTGTGTGTGTGCGTCTGTTTTGGTTTTGAATAAGCGTTTGTGTGTGGAGGTGCAGTACATATGTATCTTTATTTTTCACAATAAACTTGCTTTTCTATTTTCTCTCGTTAGATGTACATAGAGAAAACATTCAATTCCTTGTTGGATGAAAGAATCTACTTCTACATATTGTCTAGTATCGCCACCATCTATTCCTTTCCTGTCACCTTCCAACGCCATTTCGATAAAAATGGTTTCGAAATTTCTCTATCCAAGACAAGACTATG
Organism: Acanthosepion pharaonis; assembly: GCA_903632075.3. NCBI lineage: Eukaryota > Metazoa > Mollusca > Cephalopoda > Sepiida > Sepiidae > Acanthosepion > Acanthosepion pharaonis. The sequence goes on from CAHIKZ030003702.1 coordinate 3,449,263, forward strand.
GAATTTGTCATCAGTAACAAAGACTAAATTTCTGTCAAATCAACTGATAGAAAATCTCGTCAGTATTTTAATCGATTTTAGCCAGGATCCTATCTGGCTGCCATTAGTTTTTTATTCAACATTCTTAATCTTATAAACGTCTTATTTGCAAGACAAGGATCTTTCCAATCGTTCTATCAATTACACAAACTATCGTTCTTTTCAGAATTCCCAAGGTTTGTTGTATTTCTGGAAGGTCCAGGTTTTTATCCAGTTTTTCTTTCAATCTCTTTCATTTTGTGCTTCGTTAGAACAAAAAATGATTATCATAATTAAATTTGGTCTCCTGGCCATTCCAAAAATTCTTACATGTCTTAGTATCCTGGTTATCTTCTTATTTAGCAGAATGACAAAAACATTCTTGACTTGCATAATTCCTTTGTAATTCTTGTTCTTCCCCAGTTGTGTCTATTTCGCCATTTTCATTATTATTGTTTTGGTTGTGCATGTTTTCTTTGTTGTCTTTACGCGAAATTTCCATCTAATTTCGCCATTCGCTGTAAAAGCATCTTTTCTCCAGTAGCAATGGAGTTTTTCTTCTTCATTTTGAGGATTAAATTTTGAAAGATTTATGTCCCATTCAACGCAGCTTTATTTAATTAAACACGATAAATTTCATCCATTGTTGTTGATGCCTCGTCCAAAACTTGAAAAATTTTCTTTGAGTATTTTATTATTCGCCCTTAATTTTCTGTTTTTTATTATTATTATTATTATTATTATTATTATTATTATTTCTTGATTTTGTTTTCAACTAGATCTTCCTGTTTTGGGGCTTTCTAATTTATTATGTCATAACTCAATTCAACTTCCTCGAACGCTGTTGATATAAACCATTTTCAGTTTAGCTTCGTACATCGACGGTAGCTCCGAAGATATGGGGTGGGACCGGAGACTACTAGTTGCAAGTTGCTACGAGATAACGCGTCGAATTGCTGTCTCTTCGTGGTTATTTTCGATCAATTTAAGACTGACAGAGGAAAGCTAAAGGAACCCTATTTATTTGAACAGACTAGCTCAGAAATGATCAGAACGGTTAGAGGAGATAGGCGGAAATCTCACGGAGATGCACAGTCTTATATCCACCCAGAATTAAAGTTTTAATTCTGGAACTTTCTTGTTTTTCATTCAAGTATTGTTTTCTGATTTTTCTCTCTCTCTCTCTCTCTCTCTCTCTCTCTCTCTCTCTCTCTCTCTCTCTGTTGGCAAATGAATACTCAACATTGTTTAATACAATAAAAGCGACAACTGTTTACAAGTCAACACATCAGTCCGATTTGAGTAAAGAGATAATGTCGTAACAGAATGGAAAACAAACATCAAGAAAAAATAAGTTTGGGATCTGAACACATTTCGAACAGATGTTAGAAATTAAACTTCCATTATTAAATGAAATGTTATGTGTTTTATATTTATCCAGCGAAATAGAATGCGTATAAAACTGTAATAAAACACTCAAAATTAGTATTCGAAATCGTTCTTATAGCCTGGTTAGAACACCGACTTCTGATACTGTTTTGAAATAGAAGAGACGAAAGATCAGTTCGTATACATGTGTTTGATACAATAGTGTTTATGGGTTTAGGAGTCAATCACTTCAAATATAATGCAGGCATATTTAATAGACTTGACGCAACGATAACAGACTATACCAGAAATGGTTGCTATGATGATACTTACTACTCTTTTTATCTGGCATAAACCTATAAATTACAAATTCTAGAGCAATCGAAAAAGTCTTCGGCAAAAGTACTGTTATAGACAATTGTAAATAATAAGTAAATTGTTTATGAGGCTTTTCTTGGAATGGAAGTTAAGACTGTAATTTCTTGTTTTGATTGGCAACTAATCTAGTGTAAGAACAGCTGTAATGCAGATCTGAAATATCAAATATTACAGAGAGAAAAATAAAACCGTAGAGATTCATGATTGCTTACTTCCTGAATAAAAATGTCACCAATTTAGGGAAACTGAAAAATTCATATTACTCTACAGCCCTGGTTTACTCACTAAAACATTCCAACTGGAGCTTGAATATTATTTATGAGGTAAAATTACAAACCCAATGATGTCTGCGTGTAACTAATTGTCACTGAGATTAGCTTAATAAGCCTAGTTATTTAGCAGGCAATACATTTGATAATTACCATGATTAGATTTTACACAAACACAACAATGAAACACTAAGTGAGCATTAAACTTTCACACGATGAATGATTTGCAGCATGATAATTTAAAAAATCTACGGCCTGTATACAAATAGCTCTTTACTAAGTTTAATCTTACACAAGGCTACATCAATGAGACATACCGGACATGGATATTGGGTATTGATTGGTGTTTCGATATTTCTCATAGCCAGTAAAAGTTTACCAGTCTCAAGACTAGAAAGAAAGAAATGAAGAAATAGAAGTAAAAGATAGGAATAAAAAAAACAGGTAGAAAAAATAAAAGAAACAAAAGGAAGAAAAAAAACAAATTATTGAACAATAATGTTATAGAGAAAAGGGTAAATTAAATATAGAAAAAACAGAAAGAAACTAAGAAATAAATAAAAAGAATGCAGGAAATATTTAAAAAGGTTAAGAAAGAAAAATAAAACAAACAAAAAAGAAAGACAGAAAGAAAAAGAAGAAAAAGAAATACACCAACCAAAAACCAAACGGCTAAATTAGGTAATTGGATCCAGAAAAATCAACTCAAGAAATCGAAATTCTGGATTCCTTCAATAAAATCAAAATCAAAATCAGGAATCATGGCTTCATAAAATCTTCAATAGCGCTTGAAAAGAATCTTATAAATTGAAACGACGGTGGCGTTGACAATTAGATAAAGTCCGATCATCACTAGTGAACTGCTTGTTAATTTTGAAAAATACTAAAGAATTAGGAAATAATTCAATAGCCAATCATAAATTGTAAACGACGACAAATTAAGCGTATAAAATTATTTCAATGATCTTAGCCTTTTCCTGATGGTCGGCCATAAATTTTACACTCGTACCCTGTTACACCACACCTCATTTTGACTAGTTGCTTGGGAGAGCAAACAGTTGATAGTGGTTGCTGGCTCATTCCATGAAATCTGAGGAAAGAAGAAGATTAAAATCCATTAATTCTAATCTTCCTATATCAATAATTATTTCATGACATAACGACATTAATAAAAAGCTAAGTATAATCATTTTAAAAGCCATTTAGTTCATTTATATATGTATCATTTTTTGTAAAAAATGTATCCAAAAGCATCATTTCAAAGGCAACGAATATAATTTTGGAAATCATTTTTGTAAACTATCGCCTAAGTTAAGCAACGTCGAGACCAGACAGTACCTAGATGGGTGACCGTTTGGGAATACCAGGTGCTGTAAGCTTGGACGTGCGCGTAGTGAAATGAAAAATAACTCGGAATTTTTAATCGGAGAGGTATGAAGCCCCCACTTCTTCCGCCAGTTATGGGTTAATAAGTAAGACTTGTATCACTAAATCATTATTAACTCCAAAAAACAGTCTTACAATTTAATTTTTTTTCTGATAAACAGTAGAAAACCAATCAATCAATAAATCAATAGATATTAGAACGCCTCTATTACTATGACTCTACAACTCTACTTGCATAATATGTATTTGATTAATGTTGCCAGATTTTTCAAATAGAAATACAAAACAATAGAATATATATTTGTATTGGATATTGTGTATTTTTTATTTGGCAACTCTAGCAATCACATGCATCAAGTTAATAAGCATTAAAAAATCCCACTCCGATGTCGCGTTATAAACTTATCCGTTATCATAGTATAAATTATATTACAGTATTTATTTCCCTTTATCTCATAGCTCTTGCCTGGTATTAATCTTTTAAAGCACGCGGGTTACAATGCAAATATATCTTTCTCTTGAATGTACAGTTTTTTTTTTTTTAACCTGACAAAGTTTTTGAAATTCTATACTGAAAGAGCAGTGATGACAATACAGATAATTTTTCGAGGTTTTAATCTCCGGTCCTTAGGCAAGAAAGGCAAACATAGCAATACATTTCCTATTGAATGCTTTGATAAGTTGAGTAAAACTAAGACGAACAGAAAAAAAAGTATCGTTTTTATTTAGAATGATTTCTGAATTTGGGATGACTATAAATAAGATTTATTTTTTTACTACCTGATTATTTCAGTGTCCGAGTTAGTCCTTTTCGTTGACTGGTTGTCGCAGAATTGAACGAGTGATAGTCGAAAGCTTGAGTGAAATGAAGACGAGCATTAAAAATTTTGAAAATGAATTAAAACTGTCGAAAATGATGTTTAAGAATAAAAAAAAAGAATAAGGAAAAAAACAGACGGAGCTTGGATTTGTTTCATCAAAGGATGAATAAAAAGCGAGAAGAAAAGAGAAAATAGAAGACTGAAGAGAGACTTGAAGGAAGGCCGTGGAAAGCAAAGAGAGGGAAAGAAAGTTATAAATGAATGAAAAAGAGAAACAAAGAGAATAAAAAGACGAACAAAAAAGTGTCAAGACGAAAAGAAAAATGCAGTCGAAAAAATATTCAGATGATTTGCTTTCATAATTGAGCTCATATACATTTTTCAATCTCTGATTTGCTATATATATATATATATATATATATATATATATATATATATATATATATATATATATATACCTGCCCTCGTCAACCTCCAACCAGGGGAGTTAACACAGTTTCGGTGGCTAAGGCGGTACTGCCGCCTTGGTGACACCAACAATTTTTGCCACAGGACAGGGTATTGTTTTTGTAGACGTGGCAGTCACTTTCGATGCTTTTACAACTGCAACTGAGATTTTCAACGTTTTTTAGCACAATGTTGAAAATCTCAGTAAAAACATCGAAAGTGACTGCCACGTCTACAAAAACAATACCCTGCCCTGTGGCAAAAATTGTTGGTGTCACCAAGGGCGGCAGTACCGCCCTAGCCACCGAAACTGTGTTAACTCCCCTGGTTGGAGGTTTACGAGGTCAGAGTATCTCCCATGCTTTCACTCGTTGTGTGTAGAAAAAATATATATATAGCTACTGATATCCCTTAATTTCAAAGATATAACCATTTCTCTCGCAAACACAGCAAGATTGCATTATTTCTATTTGAAAATTACATAATCAAAGTTGATTATCTATTGTGGGCAAACGCTCCACCAATGAGATACTATTGCCAAATTTATGAATACGCTGCAAATCAAAACTCTTGATTTATTTTCTCTTTTGTTAAGTTATAAATAATTTCCGTTTGGAGAAACCAATTGTAATGACGATTCTACCATAGATGGCAGACAAAAATAAATTTGAAGTACACCAACATATTATTTAGACGGCGGTTGCAGCGTGCGCACAGATTATAGAATAAATTTCTTGACCTCATTTATGGAGTTATTACAAGTGCATTTACAGTGTAGTGTTTATAGCCAAGGAATCATAACTGACATGAAAGTATGAAATTGGTTTGCATAGTTTCGCTCTGGAGAAAAGTCGTTAGAAGATGAAACTGGACAAGAGTGTTCACCGGACTTCGATGATGAAGTTCTAAAGTTATTAGTGGAAAGGAATCCGCAGTAAAATACCCCGGAATTGGCAAAAATGTTATACATATTACAATAATACACTATGGCGACATTTAGAAAAGATAGGGAAAAGCATCAAGCTTTTATAAGCTCTTAGGGAAAAGAAAGATCGTTGATAAACAAAATATATATATATATATATATATACGTGTGTGTGTGTGAGTATTGATAAAAATCGACTGAGGATACCGTAAGTTTGAAACCAAAGTAGCGGAAACAACTGATCTCTCATTTTTTAAAGTTAAATGCTCTACATGTTATTTTTAAATTTTTTAATACGTTATTGAGCACTTTGTAATACTACTGATTCCTGGTACAATATATATATATATATATATATATATATATATATATATATATATATATATATATATAAGCTTTATATCTCTAAAGATGTTAATACCTACCCGATCGAAAACTTCTTATATTTATCTAAATCTACTCATTTTTATTTAGCCAGATGCAAGCAACTAGAAACAGTACATGAGAAAAAGAGAACATATGCTGCTCCTTATTACTTCATGTCGGCTACTCCTTCCTCCAGCCCGGTTACCCATCTGAGAAAAACAGCCAATCCCACATTATGTTCTGCAAAAAAAAAAATCATTTCTCGTAAATATTACGGTCTCCACAGTTGATGCTTCCCACGCATAGAATTCAACATTAAATGACTTGCACGTATTGTCTCAAACAAATCTTGAAACCTTTCTGTGGGTGCGGCCTTGAATGCTTCGAGATGCATTTAATCTCACTGGACAAAATAGCGAATGTCACTTCCGTTAAAGAAGGAATAATTTGTCTTTTAAGCCGTGTGTATGTGTATCTACCTCTTCAAATCTTTATCACTTTTCTCCTCGCTTCTGTGATTCCGGCAGAAAATATTGCCTTTTCTTTCTCTCTGTCTGTCTTTCCCTCCTTCTCTAGCTATACACCTCCTCATTCTCATATATATATATATATATATATATATATATATATATATATATATATATATATATATATATATATATATATATGGGGTCTGCGTACTTACAATAAAAAAGTCCACTTCTCACAAATTTATCAAACAAAAAATTCGGGAAGGGATCTTTGCCAGGACGAAGAAATATTCATCACTCGCTCGGATAATATATATATATATATATATATATATATATATATGTGTGTGTGTGTGTGTGTGTGTGTGTGTGTGTGTGTGTGTGTGTGTTTAAAAGTTCTCGGCCCAGCTAAGAATGACTTCAATAAAAAAGATCAAAAATATGGCGACGCTGAACAATCACCGAGAATATCGTTTTCTTCTTTTTTTTTCATGTAACTTGGGCCCAGATCTTATGCTGGACGCGTTAGAGCAAGTGTTAGAATCAGAAGGATGTTCTCACCGAAAGATTTTTCTTTATTTTTTTAAGCGCCTTTTATTAAGGGAATTATGCAAAAGCGTTTGATAAAGTAGATCGCAAAGAACCCCTTGGAATTGCTAGGTAACCTTGACATATTTGAAAAGATTATTAGAATAATCTAGAACATATACTGGAAACAAACCGTCTGGCTACAGATAGAAAACGTATTCAGTAAATAGGCGAAACTAAAAAGGTGTATAAGACAAGGATGTGTCTTCTTGCTAGAGTTAATTAACCAATACAGTGAGTCCTACACATATTCATTATTAGCAACCACAATCACAGAGATGAAGAAGGCATGAGACAACAGAAATGTAGTTTTATAGAAGGATGCTGAGAATACTATGGAGGGAAAATGGGGTCAATGACGATGTTTTAAAGAAAATGAAAACAAAAGGATACGTATACTTAGCATCAGAAAAAGACAGCTGAAATAGGATACATAAGGAAAGATGGCTCGGAAAATCTGACACTCACGGGACATATTAAAAAGAAAGTGTAACAGAGGAAAACAGCGCATGACTTACCTAACGAGCGTGTGGCGGAACAGGTTTTAAGAAAAATAGCAAAAATATCAACTTTACTAAGATCTACAAAGGACAGGAAATTGTGGAGAGCTAGATCAGAAAATCAGAAACGGGCACGGCACATAAAAGAAGAGTTGCGATGAAAATGTGTTTTATAAATGAATCGAAAATAGTTGGTGTCTATAAAACATGAGCGCATTATGAAGAAAAATATCGGGGTTGAATATTTTGCTTTCAGAAACTATTCCTCGACTTAATCGGACATTAGTAAATTCATTGAAGCAATGCCATTTTGGGCATAGGATTTAAGTTCATTGCTAGTTTTTCGCTTTACACCAATTACAGCAAGTAGAGACACGGGTACCAAATTGTACCTTCAAAGCAAGAAGGGAAAATCAAATCTACTAACTACATTCAAACAATAATGAATTTAAAGCCCATAAAAATGTCATGTGGGGTTTGAGAACCGCATCTTTTTGTCCCATGTCGATCATTAAATCGGGATATAGCTTGAGGAATATGGTTGACTTTCAGTCCTAAGTTTGGAGATATATTCTACTGCTCTATAAATATAATTTACAATTTCCAACACCTGTGACTCTCTCTCTCTCTCTCTCTCTCTATCTATCTATCTATCTCTTTTTTCAGTCAAATTTTTATTTTAACTTAGTATTATAAATGTAATACTGTTAATCGCGTTCATTATGTTTGTTGTTATTCTTTCTATCTTTCGACCTTTTTTTATGTATCTGCAATGCCATTAATTTTTTCATCTAAGCTCATTCCGTCTGGCAAAATATATTAGTTAATGTTGATAATAAGTTTAATTGACACTGAATAATTATTTTCCACTTATTTTCAAATGATATTTTGCTTGTCTTAGTATTTGTACAATAAGACGGTGCTGCACAACTAAGGATCCCAGAGATAAATTAAGGATCCTTACATAACCCAGAGAAAAATTAAGGATCGTTATTGAGCACTGAGAGAAATTAAAGATCTTTACTTAACCCAGAGAAAAATTAAGAATCATCATTGAATCCAGAGAGTAATTAAGGATACTTACTTAATCCAGGGAGAAATTATTTTCACCGTGGTAAAACTGACAACTTTTGATACTGATGAAATAAAACAAAGAAACTAAAAAATTATATTTTTGATGAGAAATATTTAATGAAGCAGATGTTTAAATTTTGATAATTCCCATTTCTTTCTAAGCAATTCTGGCACCTCGGGATTTTTACCAAATGTTAAAAAAATATGTGCTGAATTCTTTTCAGAATTTATGAAAGACTTCGTGTCTTTCGGTGATTTCCTAAAAAAAAAAAAGCATGTAAATATGCTGGATCAGGGTATTCCGGAGAAGATTGATCTACCATTTATTTGTATCTACGCATATTTATGACCAAATCCCAGGATACTAAAACAAGGAAGAATATAGAGGTTATTTGGGTAGTATGCAGAGCATATGATTTAGTTCATATACTCGTTGAAAGATCCCAAGATAACATACAAAAATGCATATAAACAAACGAAGTGGAAAAGAAACATTGATTAAATGAAGTAAACTGTTTAAAAAGTAGCGGAAGTAAACAGAACTAATGCTTTCAGCTGGTAAAAATTTATTTCTTTACCATTAACGGAAATAGTACTAAATTGTCATTGTAATTAAAATTGTATTTTTATCGTTATTAAATATCGAAATCGGGGTGAAATCAATGATTACTGAATGGGTATTGCTTTCTTTCGTTTGTTTATTTTTTTAATTTTGGTTTAAGAACAAACTCGATTATTTTAAGCGAAAGCAACACTAAAAATGTGCCACCACCATGAAAAGTCCTAATGTGAATGCAAATGAAAGGCACGTCATGCTAAATGTAGGTTCCGTCGGACGAATATTTTCTGAGAAAATTTCTCGGACATTCAGGCCGGTAAATGATGTTTAATACTGTTTATTATAAACAGAGCATTTACTTAAATATTTGTATCCATAAAAAGAATGTATAAATATAAAAAATGTATATATATATATATATATATATATATATATATATATATATATATATATATATATATATATATATAAAACAGGAAAGTGCCGTCAATAATTCCATGGTTGTACATATATATATATATATATATATATATATATATATATATATATATATTGTGTATTTAGGCAGCATTTTTTCATTCATACATGTTTGATTAAATAATATAGACAAGTGTTGTCTATTTATTTTATGTAAATTCTTTTCATAACGTCTGATAAGCTTAATAACATTATCATTAAACGAAGAAAGAAAATCACAATATTGATCCATATTTTTTTTAATCCAATCTAAGCTTTCGGCTTACATAAGCCATTATCAAATATGTCAAATACTGTACAACATATTAAGTAATATACGGACAAGACAGTGATGATAGTCTGTGATTGTTTACATGGATGATTTCCAAGCAACGATAAACACGTGCATGTAAGACGCTAGAAGCAATTAACAAATTTACTATTTCGCCATACAAAAAACCTACAAGCATAAATTCATGTACACTTAACTACAGGAGCGATTGCCCATATTACTACAAAATATCAATTATAAAGAATCTAATACATTATGCAGAAACTAATTCATCCACAAAACAGATTTTTTAGAGTGAACTAAAGAATATAAAACAAACACTTATTAATAATAGCTTTCCAAACGATATAGTTGATGAACAAATAAGATGCTTTCTTAGAAATCTCAATACTAAGCAAATAGTACATAATACTGCTTCTACTAATCTCAAACATATTAATCTCCTATATCGTAATCAAATGCATACTAATTATAAACAAGATGAAAATATACTAAAAAAATTAGTAAATACTAATATATCAACAACAGATCCTAGTAAAGAAATTAAATTAATCATATACTACACTAAATCTAGTATATCCAACTTAATTCTTCGCAATGATTCTTCTCCCCCGGTTAGCGATTTGCAAAAAACCAACATAGTTTATAAATTCAAGTTCCCTTTGGGAGATTGTATCTCCAACGAATTAAATAATATTTATGTTGGTCACACCACAAACTCGCTTTCACGACGCTTGACACTACATTTTAATGAAAACTCTAACATTTTTAGGCATTTAAAACAACACGCCTGGCCACACACACAATTCCGTAAAATCCTTGTCGAAAACACAATTATACTTAAATATGAAAACAATAGACAAAAACTAAAAATCCTTGAAGCAATATACATCAAACAGTTGAAACCTAACCTAAATAAAATCAATTATGGAATCTCTACAAATATCCTTAAATGTCTATAATTGGTAACAGAAGCCATTGGTTTATACCAACGGATTCCCACACTTAATACTTCTCGAAATCACTCTCGCGTGGTCATGTGTGACGTCATGAGCCGCGGTGCGATTTTCGCTTCTAGCGTCTTATATGCACGTGATTATCGTTGCTTGAAAATCATCCATGTAAACAATCACTGTCTTGTCCGTATATTGCTTAATATGTTGTACTGTAATTGACATCTTTGATAATAGCTTATGTAAGCCGAAAGCTTAGATTGGATTAAAAAATATGGATCAATATTGTGATTTTCTTTCTTCGTTTAATGATAATATTAAGCTTATCAGACGTTATGAAAAGAATTTACATAAAATAGACACTTGTCTATATTATTTAATGAAACATATATGAATATATATATATATATATTAACAGTATTAATTACATTTACCAGACCTATACAGAATTTGATCTGACGTGCTGTATCATTCATCTACAAAGAAGCGTCTGGTTTGCAACGTTCAAATTACGGTTTATAAAAACACACAATCTTATATATATATATATATATATATATATATATATATATTTTTTTATATATATATATATATATATATATATATATATATATATATATACCGATAGATATATATATATATATAGAAGCAGAAAGAGATATAATAGAGAGAGAGGGGAAGAGACATATTAAGTAATAAATTCAAATCAGGGGGCATTCATTGCACATGCCAGGAACGTAAAGGAATTTTGAGAGGAAAATATTTAATCAGAATTTCCAATATAAAGTGTTTCGTTATGTATTTTGACACATTTCACTTCCCTCAAATCACGATAGTCAATGGTACCGTCAGCCGAATGGTTTCCTGTGTAGGAGATGCGAACTGCAATCATGTTAGACGTTGCTATTTTATTTACAGTTCATAATGCATAAATTGACAGTATTAGCATCAATCGATCGGAACGTGGTGAGAAAAGCTAGAATAAAAACATGAAATGAAAATTAGTAATAAAAAATATTATCTAAACTTTAGAAATATCGAAAAACAAGTAAACAATAAAAAATAAACTGAATAAGAAAGCCAATGAAGTGAACCAGTACCGATCCCGGATTTGCCGCTACTCAAGGGAGTTGTTGCATTTGACCGGTCTATTCACTTAAAACATGAAAACAATTTATTGCATTGAGCTGCTGACACTGTTAAAAAAAAACCGTGAATAAGCGATTATCGCCATTGTGTGTTTCTTCAGTCCGGTGACGTCAGCATCGGTTTTTGTTAACCACCAATAAATATGCAAAGCAACGAAGCAAATATGAAATTAAGTTTGAATTTGAAATCTCTAATGTTTTATTTTTCCATTATCATTTCTATTTTGTGATGCGTTGATTCAAACAGCTGCTGAAATGTAGTAAAAGTTCACAAGCAGAAATGAGATGAATAAGGTGTCCAACAACTTGGTCTATACATATTCACTTTTGTAAATTAGTGACCATTTGAGCGCCAATTATGGACTAAGCTAAGATCAAATAATTATTAAGTAATTTATTATCAGGTTATTTATTACGGACACTTTTGAAGCAATTTGCAAGGATTAAATAAAATGATTCCAATTGCAAGGCAAACATAATCGCTTCCAAAACATTCTCTCTTTATTCGATCATAAAGGAAGTACAAGGCGCAAACAGATTAGGGACAGGACCATTTGCATATTTTCTACGAACATAGTCTATACATGGGCAAATGTTTTAATGACCGATCTGAAACAATTCAGATAGGTAACATAAACTGGTAATTTCTGAAGAGGAATATGTAATTTGGTAAATGTAAGAATTATTTTCCACGTTTCAATAAAAACTTTTCAATTTTGATTCATGTCCAAAGGATTTCTTTAAATAAACTCCTTTTAAATTGAGGACAATCTCAAAAAAGCCAAAATACTTCTTTTTTTTCTCATATATGGAAATCCTTGGGATTACCATGAAACAAAAATTGGTCTGAATCTTTTGCTAGACATTACGTATCGCAAACGCTGATAAAATTATATTGAGACACTGGAGATACAAAGTGTTAGATCTTCTTTATGAAGGATCTCCAACTATGAACACTTCAAGATTTCTTTTATGAGTGGGAAAAGAATTAACAATCTTGTCGTTATCATTTTGACTAAGAATTGATATGTATTTTTAAAGAACACTTGGTGCAAATGTCGTACGCAAATTTTATTAAAAGATACAATTTTATTTTCGTATAATGAAACGAATATTTCATATCTTAAAATGATTAAGACTCATTACATTTCTTTTTTTTTATTCTTCTTTATATTCAAGTGGCGATAGATGCTAGATAAAGGACTGTATGTAATAGTGATTTTGATTCATTTACAAAATCACAAAGAATTGAGATTATCACCTTGTAACGAAATCATCTGCTCAATTACTTTGTTCGATTTCTCTGTTTTCATCATTCTAGATAGCATCAATATATTTTTCAACATCGGCTTTTGCTAGGACTGGTTAGGTTCGTTCTATTAACACAAAAATCTCTTCAAAAATTAACGCTATTCTCATTTTCTTGTTTTAGCTGCATATTTCTTTCTTTTTTTAATTCTTACGTGGCGTGAGTAGCATGATTCATTTGATGCAAATGTTAATTAAGGATTATTTTGTCCTTGATTTTGCGTATAAAGGCGCCTATTAAACAAGAGAATTGACAGACTTGGTGCTCGATTATTTCGAGTCTGTTTTCCAGTCAGTACTACATAAACCCTACGCTGCTTCCATTGACCATTCGCAAATTATTCAAAAGTGTAAATATATGGCAGATTGCAAAATCAGAATTTTCATATATAGAACTATTGCTTTCGCTTTAGACTCGAGATTCCACCACAAAGAAATTTCATGGGGCGGGGATCAATATGTTGTAAGCTTCCAACAATATAAATAAAAAAATATAATTCTCGGAGGCATATTATACATCTGGTGAGAAATCTTGTATAAAATACACAATTATTTAAATTAAAAATGTAGTATTTTTCCGTTCTCAAAAAGTGTGTGTGTGTGTGCGTTCGTGTGCCTGTGTGTATCTTTGTAGTATGTGTAATAGTATCCGAAACAAAAGTGGAGATGATGAGTCAACGTGGAATAGCTTCTAAATGACGTCTTTCACAGAAGAGAATTGCATTCGCTTTGGCTTCTTCAGGTCGGAATAAAAGACAAAACTGTTTTAAAGAAAATGCGTTGGGACTTTGTTGAGAATTGTAATCACTTTCTGGTTTCTAGTCACCGTATCTACGTAAGGCAGTTTAATTCATTGACCCTCTAACCCTAAAAATTTTCAACGCATTTTCCTTACACACAGCTTTGCCTTTCATTCGAACCTGTAGAAAATGAACCAAACACACGTCGGAAAAACGCGTCATTTAAGATCGTTTCCACTTTATCTCATCATGTCCACATATATATAACGTGTGTGTGTGTGTCTAGAATCGTTTCTCGGCACATACGTTTAACAATAATGGCTGGCTAATTGTTTTCGAGCGCACCCATCTTCTACGGTGGCTACCTAATCCCTGTTACAAACGCCTACTCAGGCACATTTGTGTTTCTTCAATACCCACAGAGGCCACCTATAGTTCATACTACAACTAGAGATATGTATAAATACATACATGAATACACATATATAATAATATAAACATAGGTGTGTGTTGGTAGTTTAACATGTCTTGAAAAATGTTAGTGTCATTATGTATACATTCGAGCTTGTGCGTAGCATGCATGGGTGTAGTACGCATGCGTTCATTGTTGAACTCAGATGCACATGCCCACAAACATTTTTGCGCATGCGTCGAGGAAGCGACATTTCCCCATAACGAAATTAAATTTCAAAATAATTGAATCACGATTTAGTAATCAATTTCGTTCACATTCCTCAACTGCATATGCAAATTAAGGAAATCGAATTTTGAAACAAAACTAATGCAAAAAGAATTTTATATTGAAATTTGAAAGACAGCAAGTTGAATCAAAACAAATGTTTCCGGATTCTTGAAAAGAAACTGACAGACCGCTTTTTTAGGCCATACAATTTACTTTCACATACCAACATATTCTAATTTTCTTCACTTTTTCTATTTCCATTTGTGACTTATTTAAAATTTATGCAAATAAGTTTTTAATCTATTGCTTGAATCCTCTGAATTGGCTCCAAATGAATTTAAAAACAAGCATACTGTAGTGAAACCATGTGACAAAGCCTACTTACCAGGCGGAGATTGGCCGAGCGAATAGGATTTTATCAGTGCTGTGACTCAAACAAATGATTTACTAAACATAATTTTCTCATTATCATTTCTACAATAAACGTGCACTTTCCATTAATTATGATAACTGCTTTTGTGCCAACTTGTTTAGAGATATGAAGGAGTCTGTTTCAATTAAGGATGACAGATGAATGAACAATATTTCGCAATGCATTTATCATTTATTTTTACTTTAACTAGAGTCTGCACAAAAATACAAGCATGATTTCATCTGTAAATGGCATGAGTATCTTCATCTATAAAGATTCCTTAAAGTCACTTCTTCCAAACGTCTCACTTTACGACTCCACAGGATTTTTTGGACTTTACGACGTGACAATAGATTAGATCATTTAATGATTTCGAAGCACTTATTTTTTCGCGAATAAACGATTATTACTGGACTGGTGATGAAATGCGTTGTGTGAAAGTGTGTGTGCTTGCGCGTGTGCCTGTGTTAGCTAGATACGTAGTGATGTGGAATCCTAAGTACTTTACTGCTCTTCTTTCTGCTTGAGTATTCTATTTTTAGCAAATATTTGTCGTGCCGTGGCACAATGGTTAGCAATCTATTGTCGTTTGATTCACACTAAGGAGACCACAAATACTACCAAGTAAAATACCAAGTCAAATATAGTGACAATATAACACATTTACATTGCTCGAATTAACATCCTCATCTTTTTTGACATATTTATCACAACGTTTCAATACCTGGTTAAGGCAGTAGAGAACTTGGAGAGGGAATTAACAGGAGATAACTGATAACTGGCATCCATTAGACATAGCACGTGGAACTAGAACAGTCTACCCCAGTGAGCGAAATAAAGGGTTCAGTTCGACATTCCAGCCACCTGAAGAAGGCCGGAACGTACAACGGGCGAAACGTTGTAATAAATATGGCAACAAAGATGGGGATGATAGTCCGAGCAATGTAAATAGTATACAATAATACCTCATCTCAGAAATATAGACAGATACTGAGGGATTGGTACGAACCCGATACACCGAAAATATGGAGACAAATTGAAAAGTCCTACCAGAAACTGGCACGAATATCGAAATAGCTGACATTCCTACATTGATGCAGAGATCTACAGAGATCTACTCATCCCGTCAGGCTTGGCACCAAGACTTCCCGTCAATTCAAGGTGAGCCCTTCTGATCGCAGAAAAAGCGGGACACGCCCTTGTCCGAGAGAGAATCCCGTACAATCGTTGGATAAAACAGAGACTTCAAGCTCATATCTCACAGAGGCTCGAGGATTTCTTCAACAGAATTACCAATGAAGAAGACCAAAGAAGGATCCAAAATGACATAGATAAATCCTTCAGACATGAATTCGATGTAGTCAAGGATCGCCAAGTACAAAAATTAAACAGATTGAAAGATCAGAATGTAACGCACAAGGTCCATCACCCACCAGTGAAAGCAGTAATCAACATCAGCCAATATCAGCTGAGTGCCTCTGAAGAGTCAGTATTAAATAAGGGTCTCAACTTCGCCACAACCATCAAGAGAGTGCCATACTTGGACATTATTGCCAGAATTGAGGAAGTAGCCTTGAACTTACCTCAGCCTCAGGCGGATGAACTAAGATGGAGGGTGAGACAAACCTTGGAGATAGCAAAGTCGCCCAAGTCAAACATCAAGAAACTAGGGAGGCTGGCGATCGGGTCCCTACAGAGGAACGAAAATATTATTAAACTACCGGCTGAAAAAGGCAATGCTACTGTAGTGATGGACAAATCAGATTATACAAGAAAGCTGGAAGACCTCATTAGCAATCGTAGCTACAGCAAAGTAAAAAAGGATCCTACAATGAAAACGGAACGCAAACTGTTACAGATACTAATCAAGAACAAGGATCACTTCGCACCTAAGATGTATAGGCAATTGTCGCTGCATTACACCAAGCTACCTCACGTATACGGTCTCCCTAAGATTCACAAAGATGGTGTTCCGATCACGCCGATTGTTAGTTGCCAAGGCACTGTGGGCCATCCTTTGAGTCGCTTCCTTGTAGATATAATTGACCCATTGATCGGAATGTCACCTTTATATGTCTGAAACTCCGCCAAATTCGTGTAAATACTCAAAGATGCTCCCATCCTATCCAACCAGATGGTGAGCTTGGACGTGGTGAGTTTGTTCACCAAGGTACCCACGGAGGAGGCACTCTCAGTAGTCAGAGACAGATTGGCCTCTGACACATCCCTAGAAGAACGAACCAGTATTCCAATAGATAATCTGATGGAGATGTTGACTTTCTGGACACACTTCGGAGTGGGATCACACATATATCGACAGGATGAGGGCTTAGCAATGGGTTTGCCATTATCACCCGCAATGGTGAATATATACATGGAATACTTTGAGGAAATGGCATTAGAATCTATATCTCTAAAGCCAACTCTATGGTTAAGATACGTAGATGGCACCTTCATACTCTGGCCACACCAGGAAGATGTCTAGGTTCTAATTCATACACAGATTTCCTCAAGGGCACATGGTACAGTGGATAATGGCGTTCGTTAGATCTAGTGACAGGACCCAAAGAGTGTGAGTTCAATACCTGGTTAAGGCGGTGGAGAACTTGGAGATGGGAATTAACAGGAGATAACTGATAACTGACATCCATTAAACATGGCACGTGGAACTAGAACAGTCTACCCCAACGAGCGAAATAAAGAGTTCAGTTCAACATTCCAAACACCTGAAGAAAGTTTAAGCGTACAACGGGTGAAACATTGTGATACATATGGCAAAAAGATGAGGATGATAGTCCGAGCAATGTAAATAGTGTCATATCGTCACTATATTTGACTTGGTACTCTACTTCGTAGCATTTGTAGTCTCCTTAGTGTGAATCAAACGACAATAATTTGCTAACCATTGTGCCACGGAAAATTTATATAATACATCATCTCAGAAATATAGACAGATAGTGACGATATATCTTTTTATTTATTTATTTCAATATAGTGACATGTTATTTTTCTTTTCCTTTTTTATATTTTTAAAATTTTTTATCAATTAATGGCAATAGTTCTGCTAATTTCTATTCAGCATCGAATTGTAAACTTCTTCAGCAAGTTGACCCGGTAGGACGTTTCACATCATGTAGATTCATGCCTTAAGGTTACTTGTAAGCGCGTTCATTCCTTAGTCATATTTTCCTTCGTTATACCCTCATTTAGTTATGCATCCACCAGGCACATGTGTGCAATTGGTCGGCTATTCTTTTATGTAAGACTATGAATTACACGAAACAATATCAATGGAGTTTATCGTCTATTAGTTTATAATCTCACAAAGTTCGTCTCAAATGTATAGATTTATTACACTGATTTTTAAATTTTACCAACTATTCCATGCTTCTTGTCTGTTCCTTTCTTTCCGTAGTGTTAGGTTTGTTCTGTTTTCTTTTTTTTTATCTTCACTGGTGTTTATTACTTTTGTTGGGATTTTATTCTGTTTTTGCCTAAACTGCTACAATACTCAGCGATAAACTCTTCAACTAGCCTTTTATTTCTAAGGCTATTTCTTAACTACATTTGTTTTTCTTAATTTTGTCTCTCCATTTTTTTTTTACTTTTGTGTTTTCTTTTTTCTTCACTTCTTCACTTCCCATCCTACTGTTTGTGTTTTGTTGTGAGAAGTCAGTTTAGAAACCTTAATCTTTTCAATAATCACCTTTTCTCCAGCATATATGAAGTGGATCACTTCGATAATGAATATATTGCAGCGAGAATTTCTTTTCAATCTCTACTTTTTTTATTTTGTGAATTTTGTTCTTTTCAATTTTAACTAAATGTTCAGTGACTGCATAAGATTATTGATTAAATCAATTTCATCATTTCTTTTTTCGTTATATATATATATATTATTATTAATTATTCATTTTGTGGATTATCTTTCTCTCGTTATTTTAGCCTACGCCTAAAATTACTACATTTACAATCAACCTCTCCTTTACAGGATCAGCAAATAGTTTGTTGCAGAACATGTCACATTATTCTCCTATCTCACTGATATTACTTCAGTTTAAATAGCAAGAGAGTACACGATTACCATTTCTACTTCATTTTGTTTTTGTTAATCAGAAGCTTTTTGACAGATGTCTTTCTATAGGCTATGAAAGGAATACCAGTTAGTAATAACACCAACAATCATAGAACGATGACCACGTCCCTTTTGTTGATTATAAACGTAGAATCTTCTGATAAAGATAGTCGATTCTGTTATTTTAGCTCTACATTAATCTAATATATTAAGGCTTTATCCTTATTTTGAGTGATGTAATGATGCAACATATTCACACTACAGAAGTTTAGTATTGCCAAATAAATGTGAAAAGGGATAATCTTGTAATGATCGAGTAGAAAAGCGCGATCAAATGCTTCTTGGAATTTACCTCTTGGATGCCAGTGAAAGCGTAAATTTCCTAAAAATCGTTCGTAATGATGAGCATAATTTCCATCTTCACGATCTATACTTATTAAAATTCTCATGGGAAGAACCGAGTTTCCTCACATTAAAATTTTGCCGACATTTTTACAAAGTTCTTAGAACTGTTCAAAAGATTCTAATAATGATTGGCACTACAGTCACCTCTATCTTCCACAATTTTTCTATTTCCTATTCTACACGACCATTACCCTTTTATATCTCTCATCATTTTTCTCCATCAGCCCTCCTCTATGAAAATGTAATTTACAAAGGTGAAAATGGAAAATGGTGCTTCAACTTTCACAATAACTACCATTTATTACATTTCTGAAGCATAAAATTTGTTATAGTCGTCGTAGACTACAGCGACATAGATATATAGCAAAAGTAATCAATAAGAATAATAAATCTATTAGTTTCATTTCTTTTGAATGCTACTGCAGTTAACATATACATATTCCTGTGATGTTATCAAGAAAAGTATACAGTCTCACTACGTTATCATTTTGATGTAGAATTTATTAACTATTTCTTCATAGTCATTTATTCAAAGATCTTATAAACATTTTATTGAATTCTCTTTGTCTTTAGTTCATGCCCTAATTGCATCAATCTTTATACATCACTATAATAATTAACATGTTAACATAATCAAATAATGATTTATTTGGACAGGTGTAAGAGTCACAACGTGTGTAGTCTTTCTAGTCCCAGGCTCTTTTTTCAAGTATTTCGGGCAGAACTCTTTATTTATTCCACGTATGGAGACTGTTCTTATTTATTCTGTTCTTACTCTACAGTACGTTCCGCTAATTATTTGTTAATCTATTTGAAATTTGATGTCATTCCACTATTTCCTATTGACTCTTTTGTTGTACTCACTGACTTCAACCTATTTTATTAAATTCGTTTTGCTTTTAGCTTACGTCTTAATTTCATTAAGATATATTTTTTTTTATTTCGTCTTCTTCTAAACTTGTACCTTTCATCTTATCGTTTCACTATTCAATATTTATTGCCTGATCTCTGAATATCTAAACAACTTCAAACAGTTGTTCAACGGAAGTTTTGTTTTCATTCCCAGCTATAAACCGTCATCTTTACTCAGTATTTTTACTGCACGCAAAACTGATATGGCGATAGTTTCTGCACGCATGCGCAATATCATCATCAAATGTATATTTAAACATTTGGCATGCAGTGTCTTTAAGGACCAGCAAACATTAATCCTTTCTCAAAGAACAATGTAAACGCATACAAACTCAGATAGAAACACGCACACACACAAATATCTATACACAAATATATACATATATAAGTGTGTAAGCAAATATATGGATATAGATCCGATAGTATGACCTTTATATTAATATTAAATATTACATTGACTTTATATTAACATTAATAAGCATAATTGCATATTAAGATTTTTGTTTGTTTTTTCTGTATATTTTTCTTCATATATAATATATATATATATATATATATATATATATATATATATATATATATATATATATATATATATATATATACTGATAGTAAAATGAAGTTACCAATATCCAGAAACCAATTTGTGTTAACTTCGGAATTGGAATTATTCTGGAAAAATTTAATATATATATATATATATATATATATATATATATATATATATATATATATAGATAGATAGATAGATAGATAGATAGATAGATAGATATGGCATGATTAATGAGAAACTGCCAAAAATGGTGACGTACTTTTGTGCACGAAATGCTTCGTGACGAGTTTCCTGATTTATGGGAATTCGAGTCTAGATTGAAACAACTTTTTTTTTCTTACAGTATGTGATAGTAGCTAAATATTTTGCATGTAATTTGGGGACAAAAGAAAGTGGAAGAAACGCCACAGTTCGATAAGGAAAATATTTTTCTTACAGAGAAAGACATTGGTGCTATACAGAAGAAATATTATGCTTGTAAAGATAATTGAAAAATTGATTAATTTCTCATACAATTATTTATTTACTATACTAATGTCTATCTATCTATCTATTTATCTATCTGTCTGTCTGTCTATTGCAATATGTGGATCTGTATTTTTGTGCATATCTGAACAGTGCAGTAACTTTGGAAAGTGCCTTAAAACCATACCAAACGTTGACCCAAGAAATTGTGTAGACGGAATTATTCGGAAGCAATCGATGGTTGTCCTAACAGGAAGTCAGAAATCATCGTGACCGACTGTTTGAGTGAAATGCAGTTGTTAAAACTGCTGATCATAATTGAAACTGTAAGAAAGGTTTGTTAATTATAGTCACATTACAAATCACAGGTAGGTTGTGTGGGTGTTGAACAATAAATTTATCTCACACACACGCGCGCGCACGCACGCATGCACACACACACACACACACACACACACATATATGTATATATATATATATATATATATATATATATATATATATATATATATATATATATATATATATATGAGGGGTACAGGTGACAATATGTTAGCTTGAATTTCAACAGCAATTGTTTTCGATACTGAAAATACAACTACATTTCCCACTAATCAGAACACGCCATCATATATATATTGTGACATGATCCTCGTTATTTATATTAAAAATTTCAATTAAATTCAATCATTTGAAGTATTGATATTTAATATAAATCCTCATCCAAACATTTAATATTTTATCTTTTATTCTTTATTCTATTTCTCAAAAATTATATTTCTTAAAAATATGGGCTTGATCACTTTTAAATTGGGCCAACGGTTGACGATTTTAATTTTATTTGTGACGTTCAACGGTAAGGAACGTCCCTATACTAACTGATCAGAAAGATTGCGGTTGTTGTATCGAGAAGACGTAAAAAAAAACGTTTATTCTTTCTCCGTGGTTTAGCTACCACGTAAAATTAACTTTGATATTCTAGAGACGGAAAAAAAAAAGAATAAAGAAACTTCTGGAATTATCAGGAATTCAAAAGACAGGATTCTATATCTTCTGTAAATGAAATGCAAAGTGCTTTCAGGTTGATAAACCAAAAAAGCTTCACTGATTAACCAAAGCAATTCTACATGTGAAGGGAAATATTTCAAGATCCTTCTACTATGAACTTTCGACTCGAAAAAAAGAAGAAATAAGAATCAGTAAAATAATAATAGCCATTAATCAGCAAAATCATTGATGCCAAAAGTGGCTATTGAACATTCTTCTAATAATAATCCTTATATTTTCTTTCTTTTCTCTTATTCTTTATTTGTTCTTTCCTTCGTCTTTCATTCCATACCTTTAAATATTAAAATAATTATAACTTTATATCGCGTATTTGTTTTTGGTACATTTTCTGTGTTGGTATTACTCCTTAACTGAGTAGAAAATCCCTTTTTTTTTCGTTTAAGTGAACTGCATTTGTTGGCATATATTTGAATTTTGTTGAAAGATAAAATTCGTTAATATAATATATATATATATATATATATATATATATATATATATATATATTTTACTTTTTTATACTGCTCTGAGTCGTGAACTCCATATAGGTAGCATAAACGCCAACTGGATGTTTTCCATAAAAGCTGTCTGCGTGCAATCTGTGGAGTTAACCTTCAAGATAGGACATCTAACGTAGACCTGTTTAACAAGTGTAATATTGGAGGAATCGAGACTTTTCTCATACAGTCTCAGTTACTGTGGACTGGTCATGTCTTGATGATGACAGGATACCCAAGATCCTAATGTACAGCCAGTTAGATCAGGGCTACAAGAATGTAGGACGCTCATGGCTAAGATACAAAGACAAGCTGAAAAGCAACTTGTCAGCTGTCAATATACCACATAACATCCTTGAGCGCTTAGCCCTGGATTGGGTAGAATGGAGATCAACGTGTTTTAGTAGTTTCAGCAGTTTTCAATCTGCTTGTCTGAATCATCTTCAAAAAGCGAGAGCAAGAACTAAAAGGTCAGCCAATCTAACAGTGATCTCATCTCACGATTCTCACTCTTGCTCAATATGCGGCCTCCTTTGTAAATCACTAGCAGGTCTTAAATGCCACTTAAGATTATCGCACAAACTTTCATAACTGAATCAATAAGCTGTCAGATCCTCATACGTCGAAACCGACGGGAGAGTCCATTATGTATATATATATATATATATATATATATATATATATATATATATATATATATGTACGTATGTGTGTGTGTGTGTTCATATATATATATATATATATATATATAACATTCGTGGCTCTTGGGGCACTGTTCCGAGGTTATCTGAATACTTGAATCAGTATGCCTGCGGAACTGAGTGAGTAGCACGCTATATCGAGTCTAGTTTGTGTCTTCTTCGTCACCGAAACGGTCCGGGTTCGATTTTCGGTAGTGGATGCGCACTGCTGATGAGTCCCAGATAGGACAAAACGGCCATCCAGTGTTTTTTGCATTCTGCTGAGGATTATTCCAGACTCATTGATATATATATATATATATATATATATATATATATATATATATATATATATATAAAGTACAGTGTATTGGTGTGCGTGTACAAACAACTCCGCCGCCTCCACTGGTCCGATGTCAATGATTCGTAGCTCATTCAAAAGCCCTAGAAATGTTAGGGAACGATTTTCGTTGACCTCAGATTATCCGAGGGTAAAAATATATATTAATATATTATACTACCCATTATCGTTGATTTCATGGTTCAAGGGGAGTAACTCTTATTTTACTTTTGTATCCAAAATTGCAGGTAAGCCGACCTATCTGGTGCTATTTAAGTTAGCTCTAGTCATAGCTGTGATACTATCGGTGCAGGGGCGGATCCCTGTGACCGATAAGTATCAGAATGTGCATACCACTCGAGAGAGAGGTTTACACAATAACTGAATAATATACTTAATAACTGAATTATATATTATCTATTTCTAGACAATATCACTCTCCATTTTTAACTAATTTGCACACTGTTTTTAAGTTTATTTTATTAATTAACTGTCCTTCTATTCTTTTATTCAAGTATTGTTTTGATTTCGATGTCAAAAATAGTTCTCTTCAGGAATATATTGTTTTATAGTGCAGAAAATTGTTTTAAGTTTGCATTTTACTTGGCCTTCAACAAGTTGGCATCTATTTGTAAAACTTTCCTGTACTATAACAAGCCAGTTGATGAATGAAATCTTTCAAAAATTTTAAGAAGTGAATACATCTTAATTTGCGAAGCGATAGCGAGCGGGCTAAGCCTGATAGTATATATATATATATATATATATATACTTGAAAATCGGAACAGTTGAATCTGCTACCTTGGTTTCAACCTTATGTCATCCTCAGGAAAAAAATTATCAAATAACCTCTTAACACTTTTTTAACTAATGGACGCTAAATTATTATTTTGTTTAAATATATATATATATATATATATATAATATATATATATCATTATTTTTTTAAATGAAGCTTTAAGAGGTCATTTGATAAATATCGCCTGAGAATACCGCAAGGTTGAAACCAAGGTAGCAGACTCAACTGACTTCGTGATTTTTAAACTAAAAAATCCTACATATTATTTTTACTTTCATTTTTTTTCACATATGTATTGAGCACTTTTAATACCACTGTTTACTGGTCTGATTCAACTCTGACCATTATATATATCTATGTATATATATATATATATATATATATATATATATATATATATATATATATATGATTGCGGGTTCTGATTGGTATGAGATGGAGTTGATATATATATATATATATATGTGTGTGTGTGTGTGTGTGTGTGTGTGTGTGTGTGTGTGTGTGTGTGTGATGAATTTATGTTTCTTGTAGAATCTGTGACTTTGCCAATGTTTGTATCATTCATGAAATTGGAAGGCAATTTACTAAAATTAAATACAAATATTACTGCTGCGTGACAAGTCAAGTTGCTCCTGTTGTTACATAAATAAATGCGATCATCCAAATTTCATTAATGTAAGAAGGACAAATGTACAAAGCCTACAGCACATACACGCTGACTTTTAGAAGCTCACGGGGGATATAGCAATAACACCACTTCATGGTAGTTACGACAACCATGAAATATACGAGTTCATACCTTCCAAATTAATTACTGCTTTAAATTTAATTTTAAAAGTTTTAGTTAGAAATCCTTTAGCTGACTGCCAAAATCTATCTATAAATCTAGTGGATAAATTTGTGATGTTCTCTCTTTTCCTACAGATTAGCCTCTTTTTAAATGTCTACCACCTCATAATAAACATAGAAAGCAAAATACCTTCAAAGAATGTTGAGGAAGGAGGAATGCTGCAAGCATTCGCAGCTGGATACTGAATGGCGATGATATTGAAAAAATGTTTTCTGCGTTTAACAAAAACTTACCAACCTGATTGTGGATAGACAACGATAAATCAAACAATACAAAAACATTCATGTCTTCTTGTTTCAGTTTGAAAGCAAAAATACTCTATATTTTTGTTTACTTAAGATAAAACAATTTTCATTTTTTTAATGATATTTTTTTTCGATCTAAAATCATGTTCACCTCATAAAATCTAGAAAACTCATGCTAAATAAGATCTTCAGATTGGCAACTGGGATTCGTAATATATTTGAAGATTCTCGCCTCTTGTATTACATCCTACAACACGCCAAAATTAAAAGATTAGAATTTGAAAATGTATAAGTTTTGTTTCAATTATCTTGATAATGATAAATTTCGCTGAAAGCGCTGGATGGCAGATCATAATTATTTGTGTATAATACGCGCCACTTACTTGGGGTGCAGAATTCGGAAAAAAAACTGTTGTGCATAATAAGTAATGACTTTTTAGCATTTGTAGCAGCCAAAATGAACTTAAATTTAACATTCATTCAACTGTTCACCAGTCTGCTTTGTATCATCCAAAAATAAGATTTTATGTTGGTTATATTATGTCTGAAAACAAAAGTTTTACACAGTAATTAGAATAACGTACATACAAGTTCACACAAACATTCAACAAACTCGCAGCAAAAATATGCACATGCATAATATTGGAAGAACACAATTCTAAAGAAACAAATGTTGTTAATGGCGTAACAGAGAAGGGAATATTACAATTACTTTCTTTTTGAGGAAGAAGTAGAGACGCCTCTGTTGACGACGCCGTTATCGAAGATGATCAAGATAGCTACTTCGTTGACAGCAAAGATTAAACTGTAACGATATATCATCTTTGTCACAGACTGCAGAGAAATAAAAAAAAATGTTATATGTATTGGAATTGACTTTTGTTAATGATTTAAAAATTTGGGTAACCATTAGATAGGTTGGTCCAGAGATATAACTTACTTTCCATCAGAATATGATGACACACTTTAATATTTACATATCATGAATATTATACACCGCCATCCTTTAAGCTTAGAACTTTCACTCGTTTAATCCAAACGGCCATTCTCTTTTACGGAAAGAAGAAAATTATCAAAAATATTTTGTAAATTTGTTTTATGCTTTTAAGCAAACTTAATTTAGGAAACGATAGGATACAAATTTCACACACACACACACACACACACACACACACACACACACACACACACACACACACATATATATATATATATATATATATATATATATATATATATATATATATATATATATATATATATATGTATGTATATAAATAAAAATTCTCTATATATATTAAATATGCGCGGTACTTATTGGAAAGAGCTCAATATCAGTGATTGAGCTAACATATTTAGTTGTATGGATATGAGTTTGTATCCCTGGGTTTCATGCTTTTGTTATCATCAGACAAACTGTTTTTTTTAAATTTGAATTTATTTATGTCATTTTTTAGTTGATTATGTTTGGTGGAGAGGGAGTTGATTCCCCTCTGTGTCCATTTTGGAATGACACTCATAGGCACGCACACTTACATGCATACAGGTGTACGTATTATGGTTCACACAAACACATACATATATGGACAATGCGAAACCAGGCGCAGTCATGTATCCATATGTTCGAGCATGTATACATACGCAACTGAAATCAGATCTCGGTGCTGAGACTGTATGTAGCAAAGTTCTTTCAACAAAGATGGGTGCATGTTCTTGTCATCTTTCAGACCAGTCGTCTATGTCGCCTAACGGAATAAGGCTTCCTCACACAAATATACACACATGTATGCGTGTGCATATATTTTTATATCTACCTCGTCCTTACATCATCACATTTGCTTAAAGTGGCTGTATGTTAATATTCTGGTGATGATGATGATTTTCTTTTTAACGTTGATTGCTTGTGTATTGTAGAGGATTACACTTATATTGATAGTGCTAATAATTGATATTCTACTTTGTAATAGTTATTGGTATATTAACGGAAAATTGACTCTAATATTGATAGGGAAGGGAAGTATAATTGTAAAAGAATGCGAAAATGATGACAATCGTAATTATGGTAATAGATGTAGTAAACAAAGATGACAGTGAAAATAGTAAGAATAAAATAATAATTGCAATAATGAGGGCAATGACAATGGTAAAAAGCACTACTAATGGTGTTGGGGAGGATATGAAGTGGTAATGATAGTGGTAGTAATGAGTAATAATAATAATAATAATAATAATAATAATAATAATAATAATAATCTTTGTAACAATTAATAACGGCAATAATAGTAGTAGTAATGAACAATAATGATAACAGTGGTAGTAAAATAATAAGTAATAATAAATAAATAATAACACTAACAAATAATAAATAAAGATAAATTAAAATAAATTAGATTAATAGAAGTAGTAAATAATAATAAATAATAAATAATGATGGGAATAAATAAGTAATAATAGTGATGATAATAACGGAAGAAATAATAAATAAAAAATATTTGAAGTGATAATAATTAAATAATGACAATTAATGATATTTATTTATTTATTACCACTATTTAATAATAGTGGTAATAAATAAATAAATAAATAAATATGACAATAATAAAAAATACAATGGTAAAAAGCAGTACTAATCTTGCTGGGGGGATATGAAGTGACAATAATGTTAATAGTCATTTTTAGTTAGACGTATAAGGTGCTAAAAACAATATTGGTAACTAAAGTAGTGGTACTCGTTGCAGAATGATGTTGGTGTTAGTGGTACTATTTCTAGTTAAATTGAACGGAATGTAGGAGAAGGACAAATTTAGATTTTCGCGATTAAAGCGGACTAGGGGACAATAATTGCTCAAGCCTCCTCAACATTTCCTTTTTCGTGCCCTCTCAAGCACTCCAAATGAGCCACGATATACTCTCGGGGGTAAAATGAGCGATATATAATGTCTGTTTAAACATATATCTACATTGATTATGAATATTTGAAAATACATTTTTCAAGCGGAGGGGCCAGCAAAGTCTATCATAAAATTTTATTAATAAATAAATACAAAATATACCTTGGAAACTGGGTAGATTTTACTTAATTCCTTGCGATTCCTTTCAGGCCTTTGCTACTTTGCTCGTATGAAATGGCGTTCCATCTTCTTGAAAAAGGCAGACATTCTTGTCGATCTGATTGGTTTCAAATAGTGGGAGTATTCCTTTCTCTAATATTTGACAGTATTTTGGGCCATTCAACTGCTCGTCAACAAGAATCAGCTCAGATTTCCCTCCAAATCAGACAGCGCCCCACACCATTACTCCAATGCCTCCATGATTCACGGTCTCCTGCAGACATTCAGTGTTCCAAGTATCATTCTGAATTCTTGAATTCGAATATTGGCAGAATTTACTTTAATCTGAACAAATTACAGATTGGCAAAATTTATAATCTTTGCTCTCGAATTCTCTCTCAACTCTTAACTCTCAACTCTTGCAACTCTTCTTTGATAGCCTAGCTCTTTCAGAGTCTTTCTCACCGCATATAGCGACATTTTCATACTGTTGGCGACATCTTTGACGCTCTGACAACGGTTTCTGATGACTTCCTTATTCAGTGCCCTTTCGTTCGCTCAGACACCATGCTTGGTCTTCCTGAACGTTGTTCCACACGACAATGGCCTTCTTCATTAAATTTCTTGACATTATTATTAACCGTTTGATGATTAACCTGAAAAAACCTAACAATGTCTCTATCTGACTTGCCACACCGAAGCCATCCTATTATTTGCCTTTGTTGAAATTCACTAAAATTGAAATTTCATTACAAGATATAAGTTAACTATTGTTCATAGATTAGAGTAGCTTGATACTAACAAGGTATTGTTTGAAAAAAAAAGAAGAGACGTTATTAAACAAGCCAAAATTGTTATAATAAAGGGTGGCTAAAAACTTATCATAGCCCACTTTATATTGTTTATTTTTTCTTTGTGACCAATTGCGATCTTTATATAACTCAAATTTGAAAATAAATACCCGTAGCTACACTATTATATATATTTATTTACAACTGGATGAAAATATGTTGAAAAATAACATCTCGCACTACTAAAAGAGCTACTTTAAATAGTTCTTATAAAACCTGATAGTATATGATAAATACATGGGATATTTATACTAGAAATATGAGTATATTTGGAATTTTTGACTAACTACTTTGGAAAGTCCCAATTTTTATGAAAACATTGATTTGCATAAAATGTCATATAATCATAATAGTCTTCGCACCTCGTTTTCTCCTCCCCTCTCTCTGCTTCTCTATGCTCACGCAGCTAAATAGATAGATAGATAGATAGATAGATAGATAGATAGATAGATAGATAGATAGATAGATAGATATAAAGAGACACAAACTTACTCGATAGGCATATCTGCCTGACTGAAACTTACTACAACGCTGTCTATCTCATTGTTTATCCATCTAAATCCTTATCTGTAATTCTTAACTATATTTATCATGTTCATCTACGTAAGTATGTCTATTCATATCTATCGATTCTTTAAAGAAACTCTGCTATAAATGCCTACAAAACGGCTCTTGTTCCTGATACATTGCTCATTCTATTTTGGTTTCTCTTCATCACTTACGAGTGTTCTTGGAGATGCGAAAACTAAAGCTGACTAACATTCAGAAAGTGCCAATCTGAACGCATTAACTCGTGAGAATGCAAGATTCACCAAATTTTGGCCAACAGACATTTCAATGGAGAAAAGAAATCTCTGAACCAATAGATACAATTCGAAATTCATAGTGATCCATTTTATGGCAAAGGACGAAAATAAGACAACCTATTATGATAATCATTTTCAAGACGCAAATTCATGATTTTAACAGTGGGAAAAATGATTTGATCTTTTTTTCTCTCTCTCTTGAGAGAAGACCGAAAATAGATGAGATAATGACTTTAGTTCTGATTGAATAGTCAGGTGTGACACCATTTTGGAACCAAAGAAAAGGAAGAAAAAGAAAAGAAAGTAAAAGAGAAAGGAAAGAAAGGAAAAGAGAGGCGAGACTTAAGCTTAAAGGAAACCACCCACGACCGGGACATTGACAATGTTATTTTGATAATGGAAAAAGATGGTGAAAATTCTGACGGCCAGTGTCGTAGGACTGCCTGACAAGGGCCAGGTGAATACAGAGCTTTGGATAGATAAGAAAAATGAACTGTGTCGGGGGGGGGCAGACAATATTGTCGGGAAAGGATTTAATAGGTCATCTGTTAACCGCACACGAAGCCAACCCTGGGTTAAGTTTTTGCCGTTTTGACAAGACATCTATGGGTGTTAGAATTCGGTTATGATAATAAAGCTATGTTATCAGAAATTGGCTCCAAGAATGCAAATACGGCTAGGACAATGAAACTGTTTTTTCGGGACGGAAATTGGCTGTGTTTCGCTAGACGACTAACCACTTGATAATTGGCATTGATAGATCCCAGGTGACACTGGGGATGAGAGCTGCGATTAAGGAAAGAAAAGGAAAAGAAAAAGATTTTTTTTTTTTTTTTGAGCAAGATATATTTTTTTCTTAAAACAAAGCTAGCCGGATCACACCCACCCGATTGGACGCCATAGGCCGAATGTCAACGGGGCCAGGCGGAGGTGATCATGTGACGCAAGGAGGGGCGCCGCCGCACATTTAGAGGATGGGCATGAGAGGTTGCTACGAAGAAGTGGGGAGAACCGTTGACGCACCTCTGAAGTATGGTGAGATATCCATATGAGAATAAGAGAAGACTTCCAAAAATGGAAAGGAGTGGAAAATTCCTAACCGAAAATAAAAGAAGTGGATATGGATTTAGAATTATCAAGGAACCTCAAACCCCGACAAAGCCCACCCCGGTTTTCGTCGGCATCCATATAAGCAAAGTCGCAGCGAGCGAAAATTAGTTCGGTCTCCGGTTTTCGAGAGTTTTCCCAGAATTTTCCCAGAGAGTTTCCGAGAGAGTTTTCCACAGTCTCCAGTGCTCAGTTGAAGCGGGCCTCGCAGAGCTGACTTGAAAGATTCGCGCAACTTCCGAACTCATCTTCAATCCAAGAACAATTTATTTTTGAAGAGCGACTTAGATTCATACCACCAACACAAGTGTTACGACTATCGCCTGAAGACACACCAAGAACCAATTTCTTAAAGAACAGACAACTTAAGATGTTAAAACTCACCTAACAAAAACAACGTGTCACAATCCATATAGCGGGTCGGGAGATAGACGCAGTCCTATGTATCCAGCAACCAGATATAAAGTATTGTTATCCTTTTTTTGATACTTTGAACTTTTGAGTTATTATTTTATTTTATTTTATACATATTTGTGCGATACCACCCTCATTTGAACTCAACTTACATTACAGCCCCAACGACTGACTGATTTCGTCTGCCTAAGATCAATTCATAACGTGGGTAGGCGGACTGGAGATCAACGCAGTTACTTTGGTAATTCGGATGGGAATCTGGTCAGATCCGATATCTGACCAGATTCCCATCCGAATCACCAAAAGGTTAGAACGTCACATTTGGATGCCGCGACCAATACCAAGCCAGTTGATAGTCACAGGACGGGACAACACGACTGACGCAGAGAGGCGGACGTCACGTTTGGAGCGGCGACACCCGAACGAAGCAGCGAGGAGCGAGCGAAGGCTGTAGAGGGACGTCACACGGGAAAGCATCAGTGACTTTGCCAGAAATAATTGTTGAGAATATATATATATATATATATATATATATATATATATATTACAATAAACGTGCAATCAATTTACAAATACATGAATTATTCACAGAAAACTAATGCAAAGGTTAATGATTTTAAATGGCGAGACATCAATCTCGCAAACAATTCAAATATTACACAAAAACCTTAGATCCGTTATGAATGAATTGATCCTTGTTCATATAAATTTCTGCCGTATTAGTTGTTATTTTTTACAAGCTTTCGTCTGTTCATACAGACATCTTCAGGTATATAATAGATGTTGTTCTTGTTTTTTTCTCTTAGTAATAAGAGGACATCAAAAATATATGTGTATTGTATCCGAAATGCTATTGAAAATGAGATATTGGTTTATGAACGCGCCAAAGCAACGCTGAGTTTGATTTTTGAATTTCTTTTTTAAAATGTTTGCGTTTATACCAAATATGGTAATGAACAAATTATTTTACTGGTAAATTTTACTGTCAAAGTGGCATGAACTATATTGTTCAATAATTACAGTAATGTCGCACTTATTAACCAAAAGTCGCACATGGATCACTTATTTAAATTACAATAAACGTGCAATCAATTTACAAATACATGAATTATTCACACAAAACTAATGCAAAGGTTAATGATTTTAAATAAATTTATATGTACAAGGATCAATTCATTCATAACGGATCTAAGGTTTTTGTGTAATATTTGAATTGTTTGCGAGATGGATGTCTCGCCATTTTAAAAATCATTAACCTTTGCATTAGTTTTTGTGAATAATTCTATATATATATATATATATATATATATATATATATATATATATATATATATATATATATACCAGATGTAATGAGAACGAAAGTAATATATAAATTCTAACATTCACACCATTAATCCAAAAGAGGGCTCGATACCGATAGTAGAGCGATAATTATTTATTCTAATTCTGTTTTTGTCTATATGTTAAAATTATATATATATATATATATATATATATATATATATATATATATATACGTGAGTGTGTGTGTGTGTGTGTGTGTGTGTGTGTGTGTACAAGGGATTGTGTCAAAGTTTCCTACAAAAACAAGAACATTTTGCTGTTACTACCTGATTAGCTATGGTATTTTATTAAGGACTCATTGTTACTATATGCTCATTCATCTACGATTTCTTTATCATGCACTGACAAAGAAACTATATATATAGGATACTACGTAACGAGAAAGCATTCCGTATTTTTCTAGAAAACATTAATTCGAAATGCCTGGAACTTTAGCAATTCGTATATATACTATACGTAACTCTTATCTATATCTATCTATCTATCTATATATATATATATATATATATATATATATATATATATATATATATATATATATATATATGCACCAGGTCACTGTATTCGGCCCTTCAAAAACTGTGGATGATCCTGCACGAAACCGTCACCACTATAATCAAATCTCAAGTGCTATATATATATATATATATATATATATATATATATATATATATATATATAATTTATATAAAAATAAAATTTATTACATATCATAAAGTCTAACTTCGCAATGTGAACGTAATCCTATTGATATTTTCTTAGTACTTTGAAGTTTAAATGTGAACTTTCTATGCCTATTTTCGACTCCCTTTTTGTAGTTTTAGTGATTTTATTTTTTCAACGTGTGTGACTTACACGCGTCAAGTATCTATAATGGCCTTTAAGGGAAAACATTGTTTTTTTCATTTATATTAGACTACATCCATATAAACGTTGATATCTTACCTTGTTCAGAATGTACAATTTTCGCTGCAAAACTATAAATCCTTCTCATACAAATTTTTTCTTTATTTTCTTTTTCTCTCTGCATTTCTCAGTTTCCTTGTGTTATTATCTTGCTCTTTTTAAACTGGATTCTAGACTCATCTGTCGCTTCCTCAGTATTAACTTCAGGAAGATGTTCATGGCTAATTTGATTTGACTTTGTACTGAACAAATATCAGACTTCATTTGAATTTTCCGATATTTTATTAATAATGTTTTAATAGTTTTATTCGTTTTACTGTTGCTTTTACCGCAGCGTTCACCATCGAATAGGCTCGGACTTTTCAAGAAGCGTGAATGAACAATAAAAGACTGCTGATGATATGATTTGAAATCACTCCCCATATCTGGAAATTTCGGCTTTATTCTTTTGAAGATACTGCTTCATTCCAATTCTTTTAACAGACATTGAATTAGTAATGACCAATGACTAAAAATGGAAGGAAATTCGTCAAAGATGTAAAAGCTTAATTTCTAAATTCAATTTTGTGACTATTTCTGTTACTTTTGTAGAAAAAGAAGAGTAGAGAAGAACCCGGAAAGAGGAAAAACATGATTATATTCTATATTAAATACGCCCTAATCAATGATTAAACTGTCGTACATAAGACGCGAAATTTTCAGATATGGAACGTGAGTTCGAGTCTCATAGAAACCTTTACTTTTTCAATTTATCACATGACTTATTTGAATTGTCCAAGGGAATTCCAGTAGAAGCTTAATAATAAAATAAAAAACAATCATGCATAACGCATCAAATTAAAATATCACCAGACTAATAATGTGAGGATCAAGTTCTTCACCCATTCAGATTCTGGTTTTTGGCAATTTTGTCAGATTTTGGAACTGTGTGGGTCACTGAATGGATTTCAGTCTGACTTGTTTCAGTGACCAAACATCAAAATTGTTTTCGAATGTGTCGGGCTGAAAAAGTTTCAGTATGACTTTACACACACACACACACACACACACACACACACACACATATAGCAGACACACACACATATAGCAGACACACACACACATATACAGAGAGTTATTTAAAAAGAAGTACAATAAATTTTTATTTGTAATTAAAATGTGATTAAAACGATATACCGGAATATCTTATTAACGTTACATGTTAATATGAGAGCCTTGATATTCTATACAGTTTTTCGCTCAATGATTTTGGCATATATTTAACTGTTTCCACTTTTAGATTCCTTTCAGCAGTTTTTATTGCCTGCCAGATGTATATTCTATTTTCCATTTACAATTATAATTTCTTACTTTTCACTTTTGTTGTCTAACAATTATACTCTATGTATTTTCGACGGCAACGTGCGAATTTTCTTTGTAATTGAATACTGGATTGGGGTACGGCGAATCTCTTTTCTAAGTTTGTTTTCTCTACAATTAACTGATTCTTTGCAGAAAGATTACCGGAAACTTCCCATTAAGGCTGGCTCCTTCAAAGCAATTTAAATGACCAAGAAAACCAAGTTGGATCATAGAAGGATTTTTTATCGCAAGACAACCAATCAATATTTTCGCGCTAAACAATTTTAACGATAACACCATTTGCTTTTGTTATCTTCTTCGTTTAAATATTCCCTTCATCTTTCTCTTTCCCTGTCTCTAACTTTTCTCTCTCTCTCTTTCTTCTCTCTCTTATATATATATATATATATATATATATATATATATATATAGAGAGAGAGAGAGAGAGAGAGAGACTTTTTAAACGCTTTTTCTTCGTGTTCTTTATTTTTGGTTTCTTTTTATCTTTGCTTCTCTTCCTCCGCGTTCCTATTTATTCTTTTGTAATATTTTTTCTTTCTTTCTTCCTTTCTTTCTTTATTTCTTTCTTTCTTTTAATCTTTTTCCTGTACGTTACTTTTTGCCCTTCTTTTTCTTTAGTTTTTTTCACTTTTGTCTTTTCTTTTAATTTTCCTTTTCCTTTTACTACTTTTACTTTTTACTTCATCGTTTCTCATTAACTTGTTTCTTTCTTTTTCTTCTTTAACAATATACTCATAAAACATGGCTGTGATTGTATGTTTGTTAGCCCGACACAGACAATCCGCTTGTGGTTCGCACTCCAGAATTGGAAACTATGTAAAATTTCAGGGTTTTTCAAAAATTTTGTTGTACGAACATCTCAGTAGATTTCTGTGGACCTTAATGATGGACAAATTTTGCGAAATAAAGAAATAAAGCCTGCATCCTTATCCCAGTGTTCACATTTTTATCAATCCTAACTTTCCTGTAGTTCTGGAAGGTCTTCTCCAGTTTGTTCATCTTCAGCCAAGAAACTGCAAACGATTCACAAATTAACAGACGACAAATTTCAAATTTCTCTAACACACCGTAGCTACAGGAACTGATTTCAAAAGACAAAAATATCAACAAAGAAATAAAAAAGCAATGATAAATAAGAAAAAAATATTTGTTACATTTACTGTTTCTTTTTTTTTTTTACATTTCTTCTTATTTAATTTAAGACAACATTTCAGTGATGAGAATCTTGTCTCTGTTCCATTTCTGGTGATATGCTTCTCCTTACTCTCTCTCTCTCTCTCTCTCTCTATATATATATATATATATATATATATATATATATATACTCTTGAGAAAACTAGCAAGGACATGTGCATCCTTATACGATGCTTGTTTTTTCCTTGCTATGCAGAGGCCAATTTGATTGCCTGAACCGATTATAAACATAACAAGTTTTAAATTTTTCCTTTCCGTACTTTTGTCTGGAAAAGAAATTATATCGTGTCTTTCGTTCTTGCACTTTTTCTTTTCTTTCTTCTTTTTTTCGCAGGAAAAGAGGTTGTTTGTAACTAAATCCTAGTAATTGTAATAATCAGTCAATAACTAACGCCTGATGAGACGTGATGACACATCGAAACATTAGTGCATTTATGTAGCCGTTTATACATGTTTGAAATATATAGAATATATATATATATATATATATATATATATATATATATATATATGTTATAAAGAATATTTCTACTATTGAATTGTATTGAGCCCTATTTTAAATTAATGTTATGAAAGTTGGAATTTAGATTTGATTCGTTTCTCATTTATATATATATATATATATATATATATATATATATATATATATAATGTTCTGAGCTGCTGTAGGTGGCGAATCCAATTTCCTTTTTTCAAGTGACCTTAACATAACTATTGCGCAACGTCATGAGCATGATTATAGCTTTATCATTGCACGTGATAAATCATCATATAAAGAAAAATAAATGAAGCCGTTCGAAATATGTGTTCAGGTAAACAAAAAGTAAAATATATCTGTAAAATAAGAATAGCGATGATGATAGCATTTTCTTCTAATAAGATTTGATTTGATTAACAGACAAGTAATTTACTCTGAATACAAATCCTAATGATATTGGCCAAAATAATGACGAGGCAAATAATTCTTTCGATCTTTCATATCTTTCTAATAGATTAAGCTTCCATCAATGCAATCATTTTTCCTATCCACACAAGAGGCACACAAGAAAGGATATCGATCTTTTAATC
Organism: Acanthosepion pharaonis; assembly: GCA_903632075.3. Lineage (NCBI taxonomy): Eukaryota > Metazoa > Mollusca > Cephalopoda > Sepiida > Sepiidae > Acanthosepion > Acanthosepion pharaonis. Next base: position 3,487,399 of record CAHIKZ030003702.1, read on the forward strand.
GTCCGTGTGATCGAACAATACTTTCTAATAATTACAGTTTGTACCATTTTTTTTTTCATTTGGTCTTCGAAATGCTATGATTCTTCCAATTTTTGCTCTGTTCTTTTCCTTCCTTCTTCCCTCTTTCCACTTTCCTTTTCCCTGGAATTGCAATTGGTTTTCACTTTTCTTCTTTCATATCATTCGTTTTTTTTTCCGTATTCTTCACCAAATGAAATCTTCTACAAATTTAGATTCTGTATTCCCGCCTTTCTTTTTTTGTATCTGCGTAGATTATTTTACTCCTGTTTTCGTCGTCCCATTCTTATTCTTCCTATTTTTCTTCTTCAGAATCCTTAGAACTTTTCATTTCTTTTTCTCTTCCTTTCTCAATTCGTCTTCATTTCTTTCTTTACACTTTCGTTCACGCTTTTTTGTTTAACTTCTTCATATTGTTTTATCTATTTTTTTTTATTTTCATCCTTCGACGACTATTATGGATTATTTTTCACTTTTTTATTATTATTCAATTTCTTCTCCTTCCACTGAATTATTTTAGTCTTCTTTCTGTTATTATCCGATTCTTTATTCATTTATTTCATTCGTCTACAAAAGACAAACTACATTTTACAATATGAGACCTTCTATTTCTTATTCCCTTTTTCTTGTTTCTTGCTGTTGTTGCATACAAAAGTTACACCCAACAAAACAAAAATATTTCAATTCATTTAAATATTCATCAAATTTTTTTAATTTATTTGTAATGTTCCTTACTAGTTTTATATTTTTTCCATTTGTCGCTAAGGATGAAAACAACAGTAAACCTTCCTGAATATCTTGTTATAATTTAAAACGTCACGATGGCATTTTAGGAACGTTGCAAACAATTTCGGTTCGATTTAGAAGCACAAGTACAAGTCTTCCTATAAAATAAAAACAATACATTTCACCAGGAAACTAAAGAAACAGTAGAGCATCAAAGTTATAGGGTTAATTTATATACATCAAACAGTGACAAAAGCATTATAATCGAGATAGAATGAATTAAAATTAGGGAAAATTCCTACGAGAAGATTTATACAGTATAAACTTCATAAATTCAGAATGGATCTACATTTTGCTAGAAGCTGTTGTCTAAGTGAAATAGAAAATCTGAAAGTAGTAGTGGTGTTTGTGTGAATACAGTGAAATGTTGAGATTTGTTGTAAATCAAAGTTTGGAGAAGACCACTATTTATTTCTCGTGTTTCTGCCAAAAAATGGAAATAATAATAATAATAATAATAATAATAATAATAATAATAATAGGTATGGACTTCGGATTAGATAAATGTGCAAAAGTAACATTCAAGAAAGGTAGAATTACAGAAACACCCTTAATAAGATTTAGATTTTGTCACAAAGGTTAGGGCATGATGAAGCTTATAAGTACCTAGGAATTAGCGAAGGAGATGGCGTACAACACCCCCAAATGAAGGAAAAAATAAGAAGAGAGTAATACAGGCGTGTACGTCTGGTACTAAATACCGAGCTAAACTCAAAAAACAGAATATCAGCCATAAACACATTGGCTGTCCCTGTGGTGCAATACAGCTTTAATGTCCTTAACTGGACCATAGCTGAAATTAAGCGAATGGACGCCAAAACGAGAAAGCTTCTAACTTGCTACCGCATGAATCATCCCAAAGCTGATGTTGATCGTCTGTATGTACCCAGATCCGAAGGAGGCAGAGGATTAGTTCAACTAGAACTGTCCTACAAAACTACAACAATTGGCCTCCACAGATACTTGGAAACTACAGAAGACTGGATGATGGTATGCGTCAAGGAACATGAAAGTAGTAAGCGTCTTTACTCCGTAATAAAAGAAGCCAACAAATTCAAAGTGGAGTTTCAAATGGGCGCTGAAATGCAAGTACAGCACAATACACCGGCTGAAACAGCAAAATACTTAAAAAAAAGTCAGCAAAGACAAATGCAACCGACCAGATACAGAAGCGATGGCAAGATAAACCACTTCATTGCCAATACTTTGCCCGTACCAAACAAGCTGACATAGACAAAACCCGTACCCATCAGTGGCTACGTAGTGCAGGGTTGAAAGCTGAAACTGAAGGTTTTATTCTTGCTGCACAGGACTAATGCTTGTTAACTAGGAATTATCAAGCACATATACTAAAATATTGTGTTAGCCCAAAATGCAGATTCTGTGATAAATATCCAGGTTGCACGATATTGGCACCCACTGAATAAAAAACCCGACATGACAGAGTGGGCCAATATCTGCACTGGAAAATTTGCAACATCTATGGGAAGGAAACTGAAAGAAAATGATATGAACACCACCCAGACCCGGTTACGGAGATAGGATCTGTTACAATTCTATGGGACTACACAATACACACTGATAGAGCATCAAAGCCAACCGCCCAGACATTGTTATTAGAAACCACAAACAAAAACGGTGCCTCCTTATTGATATGGCAGTCCCTGCAGACTGCAACGTATCTTTGAAGATATTCAAAAAGCTGTCAAAATACAAGGACCTTGAAATAGAAATCTCAAAAATGTGGCATATGGGAGCATCAACAATCCCTGATGTAGTTGGAGCCCTAGGATTGGTTTGAAAAGATTCCAGTAGACTAATTGAAGGGATTCCTGGAAGTCCATGCCTCAAAGAGATACAAAAATTGTTCTGCCAAGTACAGCCCACACTTTACGAAGGGCTTTATCTATGTAATTTTTTTTTGTTTTTTTGTCAGTGGAAAGTGTCATGATGCCATTTCTAACTTTAGGTCCCTGGGCGGGACCCGGAAAGAAATGTGTAAACGCCAGAAATCAAAGAAAATAAAAAAAATAATAATAATACATGAACGATTGTGTTGTCTTTACAATCAATATAAATAGACATGAATGGTAAAGAAATTACAATAAGCCAAAACTCTTGTCAATATTCCAAAACTGTAGAAAAATAAACTGAAAGTCAATTAGAGTACGAGAGATGTGAAAAATGAGATTTCAAAACTGGAAGAAAATGAAAATCTTTACAAGATAAATCGAGGGCATTGCAGATGTTATGACATAAGCCTAGTTAATTATGGAAAAAATAAATGGAGTTGTGAAGTCGATAAGAATGCAGGTTAAATACAACATCATAAGAAACAATTCTATAAAAAAAAGTTTAAGAAACATAATAGACTGTGTGGAAATCTTTCTTACAATCATCAAATTTAGCAAATTAAGCCGGAAAGAAAGCGAAGATACTAACTGAGAAGATGATCTACTGGGAGTTGTGCAAGCAACTACATTTTATCCGCATAATGTCCAGTGGACTGACTAAGAATAAAATAAGTGAAATCTTCTATCACTTTTGAGGCTCAAACAAATTGTCCAACGCAAAGAAAGCGACCAGATAGGTTTGTCGGAAGGAATAGGAAAATAGCATTCCAAATATTGACTTGCACTTTCCAACTGATCAGACAGTGGAAATCTAGATAAGTATCGTGACCCTACCATTCAGGTGAAAAATTGTGAAAAGTGATGATGGCAAGTGTAGCATATCGTTATCGAAGGATTCGGAACTGGCGCGAAGAGTGTGTAGGATTCAAATGTCGACACTGCTAAAAAAACATTTTGGAGTATTAAAGGGTCCTGTTGCCACTTGGCTTCCAGTTACAACTGGAGTGAAATCCTGAATACTAAAGTGCCAATAAAATAGAAATTGCTTCCTGTAACGAGAGATGAAACTCTCAATCACATGAATAAATAAGCATAGAATTGAGACAACAATGAACAGGAGAGGATAGGAAATGTGATTTACTGGCAATTTTACAAATAACTGTGATTTGATATTGCAGACCAATAGCATAAACACAAACCAGGATCTACCCGAGAGGAAATAAAAAAAAAATTGATTTCCTTAAAACAGATTATCCAATCTTGAGAAAGAGAAGAGATTTTTTTTCTAACAAATATGGAAGAAGCTAGATGTCGGAGAAGGAGCAAAAAAAAAGCGAGTAAAAAACATGGAACTCAGTGAAAGAATCGAAACCAACCAGTTGGCAGTATGAATAAACCCTTCGTTAAGCTTCCATACAACTGTTATTATGTACATCCTCACACCAACATTATCTAATGGTATTGACTGCGGATCAATTCAGAAAAAACATTCTTCAGAATTCTTTTCTATATTCTTAAGCAACTTTTGTACTCTAAGTTTTTCGTATCTTATTTCACCCAACCTGTTCAAAAGGTTTTGAAAGGTAATTTTGAGTGTAATCATTATATTTACTCACATGTTTTCACATGCTCTATACGACTCTTGTAAGGTCTTGATACTTCCAATCTTATTCTATTTCAGCCTAGATTTCATATCAACAGGAATATTTACAACAATTCTCTGACATAATTCCATTTTTGTGGCTTACTCTGATTAAGTCTACATCCTACGTTGGATTTAGTGTGCTGTCTGAATTTCAAACTCCTAATGTAATTTGCCTTTCTTATCTTCACTGTTTCTAATGTGAGCTAATACTATTTATTTGTATTTCTGCATGAATATTTTCCCAATTCCCAGTCGATAAATTTCAACGTCCAATCAGGTCTGATTTTATATCCATTCCGGTCCAGCATTTGATTATTATATGATTATATTTTCTTTTTCCCAAAATACTTATTATTATTAAAATTGTCTGCATCTTCTCACTAGAAGTCTTTGCTTGGAATCGAATAACAACGAGTTTTCTTAAATCACAGCTATTTGCTCAAATGTTCTTGCCGAGCTGTCGACTTCATTTGTTTCAATCTATGCCATTAATAAAAATGTATTGGGTTATGAGCTTCGTTGTTGAAACAAATGATTTTATCATCTTATTGACAAACTTACGTAGTCTTGAAAAGTTCAACACACCAGAGCACTTTCTTCTTCTTCTTCTTCTTCTTCTTCTTCTTATTATTATTATTATTATTATTATTATTATTGGCCTCTGTTTAAATGTTCCAAATAACAAATTATTTTGATTATTTATTTTAATATTTATTATAACTGCAACTGTATCTCAATATCTCTCTTCATCTTCTCCCTTCTGGTCCGTTTCGCCTGACGCCATCTTTGTTTTCCTCTATCTCACAATAGTTTACTGCAATAGGCGTCATATTATTTTGACATTTATTCACATTTGTATTCATAATGCTTTAATTGACCTTACAGCCAAAATGCCTCATAACAGTGTTCTTAATTAAGAAATTAAATCACACGAAATGCTATAGTACAGTTGCTTAAATAAATATTTGCGAAAGTGATTTTAAATTCGAAACTCTATGCTCTTCTCATGTACTTCTGATTTCGTCTTTTGACTTCTTAATTTTCATTGCTACTTTGTTTTCGCTTTCACTCTGCTACACTTTTCATCTTTTCTATTTTGCTTAGACAATAACTTCTAGCTAAATGCAGATCCATTCTGAATGTTTAGATAATGAGCCAAAATTATCAAGTATAAATTTCACTATATTATTATTTGTGTTTCTTTTCTTTCTTTCAGTTCCTTTACACTTAGTACATTTAGATATAATATTTTTAATTATTCTGATTTTTTTATGAATCCCTGTCATTATTATTAAATCACTTTCTTATTTTCTTCTTATATGTTTTATTTATTTTTTTATTTTGTTATGCCGTCTCCATCTTTAAGAATTAGACGTCAAAAATAAATTAAAAATGAATCATAATGATAAATATTTCTGCAAGAAATTCATAGGTTATACGAGTTTGTAAATTTGGGTGATCATTTGATAATTCAGAACAGATCTATGTATCTCTACCGATGAAAGAAACACTTCTATGGCAAAGGATTAGAGATACGAATTCACATTCATACTGCGCTTATTTGATGATTGTAATTTAAATGAAAACAAAGCGATAAAGTTGCAATAATAAGGAAGAGGATGATGGAAGAAATCTCTCTCTCTCTATCTATCTATCTATCTATCTATCTATATATATATATATATATATATATATATATATATGTGTGTGTGTGTGTGTGTGTGTGTGTGTGTGTGTGCGTGTGTGTAATGCTAACATTCGTGCATGCGTAGTGATTTAAGTTTCTTTCCACCTCTCTTTTTCCACCTCCGTGTCAATGCGCGCGTGTTTATTTATATTTCAGTTTTCTTTAAACTATGTACGTCCATGTGGTCGCTAAAATTTCAGCATACCGGCATGAAAACATGCTCCAAACGTAATGAAAATATAGTTTTATATTCAAGATCTGTTTTGCTATTATTATTTATTTTTTTTTTTTTGCAAAATCGGATCCGTTCTTACTGAAATTTCTTCTGAATCTAAAAATAAAATGCAATAAAACTAAGTCATTATTTAATTAGAGAAGCTTTTAATTACTTTTATGAATAATATATATTAAAGATAATATTGACTGAACGAAAAAAAATTTCGATTAAAAATGAATTTTTACAAGATTTGTTTTCATTTATTACAATTTTTTACAGTTTAAAATTGAATAATTCATAAAGTTTTTGAATGTTTTAAAGTTCAATTTCGATATGCTAATTTTTAGGGGATATTTTTTAAAAAGAATTTCGATTTGTTTTTATATATGTATATGCAGAATTTCTGAAGTATTGCATGTACAAACAGATAACTCTATTCTTAAAAGATCACGTGCTTTAAGAGTTGTCCACCCCTTACGGAAAAAAACAAAACCCTAATGAAATTTATCGTCTGCTACACCATATTTAACTATGAACACGTTCGGCGGACAATCCACCGTCAATAAATCGATGAACACGTCAGAAAAACAAGATCCCGTCGTTAGGAAAATCTTGTATGCAACATTTTATCATATATAAGTAAGTAATATTTGTTTCAAATCAGATTAAATTAAATTTAAATTTGCTAATTTTCCTCAAATAACGTTTCCGAAATATATATTTTAATTTTGCAAGCTTTTTAAAACGGAAAATTAAGTTTTGTTCACAAATGTCTAAAAATGTCTGTCATTATCGATTTAACTGAAAAAAAATGCTAGTCTATTCCAATCGAAATAATTTGTCTCTGAAATACTACAAAGCGGGTTACACATAACCTCATCATTGGTATTGGGCATTATCTCCAATTTAGACCCCCGCAAGGCTAGTGGTGGGGATGGGATACCAGCCATTGTCTTGAAGAAATGCGAGCCTGAGCTAGCGCCCGCCCTCTCTAAACTATATAATTACTGCCTCAAAGAATCCTGTTTTCCTGACTGCTGGAAGTCCTCATCCATTGTTCCTGTCTTTAAAAACTCTGGAGACCCCTCTGACCCCTCTAATTACCGTCCTATTAGTCTCATACCCCTCTTCAGTAAAGTCTTCGAAGCCCTAATCAACGCCGAAGTGGTTAATCAAACTTACCTCACATGACCTGCTCTCAGACAAGCAATATGGTTTCCGCTACGCCCGATCTACAGCTGATGTGCTTACGGCCATCACTGAAACCGTCTACCAAGCCCTTCAAAATAACGATGAGGCTCGTGCCGTGGCCCTAGACATCTCCAAAGCGTTTGATAGGGTTTGGCATGCGGGCCTTCTTCGCAAGCTCCAGGGTTATGGTATTACAAGTCGATTCTTTGACCTAATACAATCATTCCTGTCAAACCGTGAATTGGAGGTCGTTCTCAACGGATTCTCCTCCAGTTCTTATCCCACGAACGCAGGTGTTCCCCAAGGTTCCATTCTTGGCCCCACTCTATTCCTTATTTTCATCAACGACCTTCCTGACGCCATAGATTCCAAAGTTGGCATCTACGCGGACGACACTACAATTTACTCCTGCCTCAAAAACAAATCTAGTCTCGCTGACAAAACTAACCTGGCCGCTTGTCTTGAAATCGGTTGTTAATTGGGGCAAGAATTGGCTGGTCAACTTTAACGCCTCAAAAACTAAACTACTCTCTATTAGTCACCATAGAGATCCTTCCCTGCCCCCCATTAGAATGTCTGATAGTCAACTTCTTGAGAGCAACTCCCTGCGTCTGCTCGGTCTCACGTTGACTGCTGACCTGAGATGCAACAGATACAGTGAGTCAATTGCTTCGTCCACCGCGAGGAAAGTTGGCTCTCTGTGCCGCGCCAGGCAATTTTTCTCCCCGGAATACAAATCAACCATTCCCCTTTGCATGGAGTATTGCTGCCATATATGGTCTGGTGCACCTTCTGTTTACCTCGGAGTACTTGACAAGATCCAGAGGCGGATATGTAATATAATTGGCCCTGATCTGGCATCTCGTCTACAGTCGCTCTCTCACAGACGCACCGTCGCCTCTCTCTGACTATTTTACAAATACTTTCATGGTAATTGCTCCGATGTGCTGCTTTCACTGGTTCCCAGACTTCATGAATCCAAGCCCCCTACGAGGCTGGCATCCCGCTCTCATCCTTTCATTGTAGAAACTTTTAAATGTAGCTGTCTCTTCTACTCCAATAGCTTCATGTCTCGCACCTCTCGCCTGTGGAACTCCCTTCCCTATTCCAATTTCCCCGAGAGCTATAATCTCCAACTATTCAAATGTAATGTCAATCGACATCTCCAGTTGCCGTGATCTATCTACTACCCTCATCCTTTCTTTTATCACTCCTATCTGCTCTCGCTCCAAATCTTCTGCAACCCCCTACATCTTAGTGGCTTCACGCCTTGCTCGGGGCGTAGTGCTTAAAAAAAAATTTCTTCCGAGAAATTTGAGTGTCGAACAACATCAATGATTTATAACTTGAACCGTCAGTGACCTCAAGGGGTCACGGTTGGTCTAGTTAAGAATAAAGCACATGAAGATTTTTTTAACGTCACCTAAGTCCCTTGTTTTTTTTTCAGTACAATATAGATTAAAAAGAAACGTGATTTTGAAGTTAAATTAAGTTAAAAAAAACTTTAACATATTAGAAAGTTACACAGACACAAATCTTTCTCACGCTTTCTCTCTCTCTCTCTCTCTCTCTCTCTTTTATATATATATATATATATATATATATATATATATATATATATATATATATATATATATATATATATACGGAATTCTTTTACAGTTTCAAAATGATTCTTATCATTGTAAATTTTATTTTAGTGGTTATAGAATTTTCAGTTGGCATACCTGTTATTTTAAAACAGTTTTATGCAACTGGACAAGAGATTGAAAAGTCCATATTAACGATTACTAGGGCGGTTCATTTCAGTAGGGGGTTCAACTCAGACACGTGTACCCACTAAAAATAACATATCTATGTGTGTCTGTAAACATCTTCGTATGAATGTGTGTGTGCGTGCGAGCAGATATGCAGAAAAATAGGAACACGGTAGGTGAATAATCCGGAGTTCTTTAGTATTTTTGTTTTTATTTTTAAAAACAGTGCTCCATACAGAAGTGGAACTTAAATTATAATTATTTTTTAAAAAATATGATTCCTTCGCTTTTTTTGCAAAAAACAAAGGAATTACTAAGAAGAATGAGATGGAAAGCATTCTTCTTTCTACAACGGAATAACTTAACAAAAAAAGAACATGAGGTTTACGGCTTTAAAAGTAAAAAAAGTTGCACCATTTAACACAAATCTACAGAAATTTGAAAAGGATCTACTCAATATAATCAATAACATCTTTCAAAAAAAGAAAAGCAACTTCCAAAAACATCTAGATCAAATAGTTAAAAGCATCAACGACAGCGATAAAATACTAGTTAAGTCCGACAAAACGGGAAACTTCTACAAATTGACGGCAGACCACTACAAAAAATTAATTAATTAAAATTTAACTAACATTTATAAAAAAAAAAGCTCATAATAACAATATTAATACGGTAGACAGTATCAACGGAACTAGTAAAATTATTACCCAAAAATGAAAAATAAGCGATAGGGTAGGCAAACTAGCTGAAAAGGAATACTACATCACCCTAAGGACCACAAACAAGATTTTGAGGAAGACCCCACTACTAGAATGATAAAACCAACCAGACCCGACATAGGAAAGATAAGCAAAAGAATCCTAGAAAGGATCACTCGGCAAATCAAAAAATACCTTAGATTAACACTCCGGATTCAATACCAAAGAAGTCATCGATTGGTTTACCAACGTCGACAATAAGCCTGATTGCATCCTAATACAGTTCGATATTGTGGATTATTACCAGTCAATATCAAGAAATCTCTTCACGTCTGTTCTGGAGTTTGTTACTGTATATTCTGACTTAACTAAGGAAGAAATGAACATAATTCTTAGTGCAAAAAAAATCTGCCCTTATCCATTATGGGGACCAATGGATTAAAAACACTAATGACAATTTTGACATCATCATGGGATCTTTAGACTTTGCCGAGTCTTCTGACCTTGTCGGTCTATTTATACTATACAATCTAACCGCGCACCGTGAATTAGACATTAAGGACATCGGGCTATACAGGGATGACGAGCTCATGGTAGTGAGGAGCTCCACAAATTTTAAAATAGATAAAATTAGAAAGCTAATATATAGTGAATTCAGAAAACTAAATTTAAACTACAGTCAATACTAAATTAAAAAGGGTAAACTTCCTCAACGTAACTCTAGACTTAATGAACAGCATATACCTACCTTACAGAAAGCCTACAACTAATCCCTTGTATGTACACCCTAAGTGAATCCACCCTCCATCTATAATTAAGCATATACCCACATCAATAAAGAAAAGAATCAGCATGAACTCCGCTAATAAGGAATATTCCAACAACACAGTAACTTTTATAACACAGCCCTGAAAAATAGCGGATGCAAAAACGCTAACATAAATTATAGAAACAATTTTACTAACCAGAAGAAAAACAGGAAAAGGAAAATTATTTGGTATACTCCTCCGTTCAACCAAATGGTTAGTATTAAGCTAGGACATAAGTTCCTAGCTTTAATTGAAAAACACTTTCCTACTACTTAGCAACATCTCTATTAAAAACACCTTAATATTAAGTTACAGATGTGCTGAAAATGTAGAAAGAATAATAAAAAACGGAAAAAATAAAATCCTGGAAAAACACGCATGCCAAAACAGCATTAATAAAAATCCTAAACTAAAATTAGACAAATATAATGAAAACTTATGTGATTGTAGAAACCCTGAAGACTGCCCGTTAGAAAATAAATGCCGCACAAAATCTGTGGTATACCAATGCACTATCTCATCAATTGAAAGTCCTAACACTGACAGGATATACATTGGTCTAAAGAAGAATGAATTTAAAATTAGATGGAGACAACACAAAAGCTCCTTCAATAATATTAGAAATACAAATCAGATATCTCTATCCAAATATTTTTGGCATTTAAAAGAAATGAAAAAAACACCAAAAGTAAAATGGAAAATAATAAATAGAACAAGAACTTAAAACCTGGGATGACCCATGCCCTTTATGCCGACATGAAAAACTACACATTATTAAGTTTCTAAATAATGAAAATTTATTAAACCATAGACATGAGTTAACGGTTTTTTGCCAACATCAACAAATTTTCGCATTAAATAATTAGCATAAAAAAAATAAATTTCATAGTCTAATAAAAGGCTTAGCCTAATCATAAGATTGAAAAACCTTTTATGAAGTCGTCAAATTAACAAATTTTAATTCAGTGCGACGCGTTTATGTACGAAACAGCCCTTTAGAAAAAGTAAATAAATGAATAAATAAATGAATAAATAGATAAAATAAAACAAAATTCTCTAGACACTTAACGACATATTATCGTGCCAAAAGTTATCTTTCGCTGTGACTGACCAGACGATGTGCGCACATGAATGCCATCATTCGCTTTGAAATGGACACACCAACCCTACCTTGGCTTGACCTCTTTCCGAAGGTGACTGATATGTGGATAAAAATTATCTCTTAGACCCCTTACCAAAATGGTCGCCCCAGCCGTTTCCATAGTAATTAATTCTGCGAATGAACATGCTTATAAAGATGCGTAAATTTCAAGATATTTTATTCCTAAATTTTTGCTTGAGGATGAAACAGGGCTTGATATTTTAATTCAATTTTATTTTAATAATTATATGGATGTTTTCGGCTCTCGTTTTTGAAACATGAGAACTCTTATGTAGCAAAGGAATCATATTTTTTAAATAATTATAAGATATATATATATATATATATATATATATATATATATATATATATATATATATTGTTTTTTAACATTTGCTATATTTAGAGTGCTCAATATCAAAAGCGTTTGTACATGTCGACAGTACGGATATAGGACTCAACACTGCATGGTAACTATTAGTGTCACGCGTGTACTAAGCACACTAAAGTATGTATGATTGTACAGAGGCAACAGTATGATAATGCTAAGAAAAGGGGGAAAATTAAAGCAGAAAAAATAGAAAGGAACGATTTTCAAAGAAATAGCAATCGAAATCGACATTGCACCATACGTAACAGGTTTATTCTTCTTATATGTATCTTTAAATTCCAAAAAGGTTTATATTAACCATTTAGAAAACTAAATGGACATACTTCATCCAAACATATCAGAATCAAATATATATGATGTTATCAACTTACAAACACTTCCTAAAATCAAGAAAAACTTCCAAAATATTCTAAAACTGGCCCATAGCTGTACTGAAAGCCTATTTATGAAGCTCATAAACGAACAAATCAGGAAAAATCAGCATGACATAAAAAAACAGTACAACCTCTACTGTAACTACAGAACAACGTATATTTACCTCTAATCGGCAATTATCTAATGCCTAATGTAACATACAGATCTGCAATAAGATCCGAAGGGAATTCAGAAGAAATATAAATAGGGATAAATAATCATTTAACAGCAAAAATAGGCTAATAGTAATATCTCAAAGCATATATGGGAACTCAAAAACACAAATTAATACACTCCAAAAAAAAATAAACAAAATAATAACAAAACCATCAGCTTATAATAATACTTCAAAGGAATGTAACCCTAGTAAGTAAAAAAGATGGGAGTTAATTTTCAAATGCAGATAGGAAACAAATATATACCTCAAACAATACCATGATTCAAAAGACTAAATAAAGTTCTATAACATAGATCCCATAAACTTTATTTCGACCGAGGAAAATATACAAAACAAATACATAAATAAAATGTCACGACTATAAATGACGTAAAGCATTGGCATCAAACAAGAAGAAATTGGAATGGCAGGTTTTCTTCTTCTTCTCACTACCCTTAAACCACGTGAAAACAGCCCATGTAGTATTGATTTTTATGTATGTATGTATTATGTATGTATTTATATTGGAGAATGCATCTGTAAGTTTTGTATTCGAGGGATAAATTTTAATCATTTTGATTATAGGAAAATAAATATTTCAGTATATTGCTAAGGAAAGAAATTATATCAAAAAATAAATATTGGTTTTGCTAAGTATAAGTTTTATTCGTTATTACGCTATTGAATGAATCCGCGGAAACCGAGTTTGCTTGGCATACCTGGTCACTGTTGGCTTCTGTCAAAATACCCTCTCTGTGAAGTTATTCACATCGTGCGATGATGATGGGGTCAATGCTGGAAACATTATTTTCCGGAGTGCCTCTCTGTAGTTTAGCCACGTGTTACAGGATGTCAAGCAAATACTGGTCCTTTCAAGACATTTTTCAATTTCTGAAATAGCCAAAAATAAGTGGGGCCTATGGCTGGTGAATAAAGTGGACAGTTCATTTTTGTAATGGATTTGTCAGCCAGAAATTGGCAGGATCCTAATCCATCATAGAGTATCCAGAGCACTGATGGTGGGAAATCCACTTGTCAGGCCAGAGTTCGAGTTTTTACTGCGAACAGTTTCTCTTAACCCTATCAGCACTTTCAAATAAACATATTTATTGACAGCTGATTGTGCTATGAATTTGTATTAAACCCTCACGATGATAGAAGCATTGTAAGTACGGTCTTGAACTACGAACCAGAATTGCATGTTTTTGCATGAGTTTTTTTTTTTAATTGTATGTCCTGGTGTTTTGTTTCTGGCTCATATTGAAAACACCATAATTCATTAGCCAATCAAATATATCGGCATTATTCAAAAGATCAGATGTAATGTGAAGTTAACGTTATTTGTGCTCATCACACAAGATTCGAAACACCGTATTTGAGGAAAAAAAAAACATTTATAAGAATCTAAACTCTTTCCCGATTTATAGTATTTCATTCTTTATCAGTATTTCACTTACTTTTCTATTTGAATGCACCAAGATTGCCACCCTGTTCACATTTGCAGATGTTCCACTCAAAAACACTCGATTTCCTCATAGCATTTTAACTGACATTCACACAAAACTTGATGTTAATCCGCTGCTCTAGATTTGCTTCCTTTAATATTTTGCCAAAAGAATAACATGAGATTGTATTTTTTTTTTTCTGTTATTGACGAACGAATGTCTCATCTAGGCTGCGTCTGAAAAAAACTGAAAGTTTTATAGATACAAACGTTTGCCTGACTCATTACACCAAAAACAGCCGAAAGTCCTACTAAACATCGAATAAACGTATGCATGTGATATATATATATATATATATATATATATATATATATATATATATTAAAAATAAACAAAAAATAAAAATTTGAATAAATTCATTGAGTCCGATATAAGTCTCAACTGAAAATAGAGGAAGCACTGGACGGCCGTTTCGTCCTATAATTGGGACTCATCAGCAGTGCGCATCCACCACCAGATATCGAAACCCTGACAGCTGGGTTGTCAAGCAGACAACATACCAACTGTACCAACCGGGCCTCGACACCGAAGAGATTCATATCAGACCCACATAGCGCCGCTCACTCACATATTCCGTGGCAGAACTACTCCTGAGTTCAATATATAACCATAAGACTGTGCCTCCTGGAGCCACGACTTCTATCACCAAGCCGCGCCAACTGGAGCATTAGAAGCCGGATCAAGCAACAATAAATACATAATAATAAAATACATAGAATAATTAGGAGGATTTGATAAACATATAAATGAATAAATTCATTGAGTCCGATATAAGTCTCAACTGAAAAATAGAGGAAGCACTGTTGCTTGATCCAGCTTGACAAATGCATGCCTCCATCTCTTCTCCCTCCTCATTTATGAGTTATAAAGAGAAAAACTGGGCTCCCTGGTCTTGTATTGCACCTAAACTAGAAGAAAAACTGCACTGAATTCAAAACTGTCAGAAATTTAAAATGTAGCAGGATAGAAACCTGATTTTTGAGATGTGTCTCCCGCCATTATAATATCTGAGATGTCTAAGAAAAAGTAATGACAAATCAAAAATAATAAAGAAAGTGAATCACTGCACGTTCATGATCGCTTAATTCCTGAAGAGATATGACATTAAAAAAAATTAGGAAATACACAGCTATCTCCAATTTGTGATCCCAGCCGCTTCATTTTCTTTAGATCAATCTGTACTATCCGTTTTCTTATGTCAACATCATCCAATTAACATTCTATTATAGTGTTGCCTACATTTAGCATATTGAAGTAGGGTTATGAGGTTACAGAAAAATTGAAAAGCACGGATTTAATATAAATGAATTAAATATGACAGAATATTTTCAATAGGAGGTCATATCAAAAAGTATTGGAACTGGTTCTATAAAAAGAAAACTACAATACATATTAATTCGGCATTTAATCTCCTCCGAAGTAGTCACATTCTGAAGCCACAAACTTTATCCTTATCCATTGATGGAAGCATTCCTGGAATTCACTTTCTGTTATAGCGAGCAGCTGCCTCATCTCATTCTCTTGGATTTTCTCGACGTCTTGAAATATTGTTTCTTTAAAATGGTAAAAAGGCGAGATCTGGGGAAATAAAGGGTTTTCTTGGTCAAAAACTGCTACACAAGTCATTGTCTCTCTATTATGGTGAGACGATCCCACTCTACACATTTTCCTTCCAAGTCGTGATATAAGCCACGGAAGTAAGCGAAAATGTTATAATTTAGTGTGTATGCGGGACGGCGTTCAAGGTAAATGTGTGCTAAGCGTCTTCACACTGTGTACTTTGGTACCGTGACCATAGTAATAGTCTCAATATTTTTTTTTAAACCAATGTCGCGTATCTCTAAATTAAATGACTCTATTGTACATTTACAACAAAAATAAATGTAATATGATTAAAATAATAAAACACTTATTTTCAAGCATGCGACTTTATTAAATAACGTAAAAATTTCAAAATTTTATTTTTCCATTAATTTGAATTAAAAATAAATCAGTTATTCACTTCTGTATCAGCATTTGCCTGTGTGTCAAATAAAAATTTAATAAAAATGGCACATAATTGGAATTATTTGACAGCGGAGTTTTTGACAAGTTGACATTATATTAAACTGCCTAAAATAGTTTGATTAAAGTAAAAAGCTCAATAAATCTCAGTAATTAATCGAGTGGTTACTCTATAATGTTAGGGTTAAAGGCCTTGAAATTAAAATCGATGGTGTTATGATAAATGTTTCTTGTTGCAAAATATGGTTTTATCATCAATATTGTTATGGAATTAATTATTTATATACTAATTATTGTATGCGGTCTTCACTCGGTTCGTCATCTTATCTCCCCTAGTGATGTTTTAATCAGTCAATTTGATTGGGTCGTATTGCAATCTTCATTCTCTTGTTATTAGGATCCGCAGTCGGATATTAATGGATTCTGAATTCAGATTTGCCCTTCTCTTTGATTTCTTACCAATCCGTCATAGGTTGGATGTAAATCAAATGGATTTAAGTATTAATGAAATGTGGTTACAGTCTCCGTCGGAATTTCAAGTTGGCATGTAGATTTTGCTGTGAGGCCTCTTTACGCCACACTCACGTTCTATAAAAATCTGAGAAAATTAAAAAATATAAGCGAGATAGTTATTAAAAATGGATTATATTTTTTTTATACAGAGGTTCCCTGAGATATGAAAACTATTTCAAGGGTTCCACATGAGTCAAAAGGCTGAGAAATTCTGCTCTAATAATTCAATGCACACACACACGCACACACGCACACACAAATGCACTCAAAGAGATGATATATAGATAGAATTCGTTGTACGTTTCGTTCTTCAGTTATTAATGGTTATGTGCGTGAGAAAGAGTTTGTGAGAAAAAGAGTGTGTTGGAGAGTAAGAGGGAGAGCGAGTGTGGATGTGTTAGAGAGAGAAAAAGAGAAGGGGGAATGAGAGAGTGGGTTTATGTCTCCTTTTGCGTATAAACTTTTGTTATCACGTAATTTATTTTTAAATGAAAACGTTCAGAAAATATTTTTCGAAAAATTTGACTAATTTTCACTGGAAACATTTTGAGACAGGTCACATCCAATTTTAAGCATTTGTTTCCATTTTAAATGGATTTAAGTTCATTGAATGTGTGTTTTGCCTAGATTTGACAATATATCAAACTATATTTGAAAGGATATGATTTTCTGATAATAAATGACTGCTTGCCACGAATTTGGGGAGGAATTTTTCGACAGCGTTTATTATTATAACCCCTATCAAATGGCCAACATCTTTAAATGAAACGATTTATCAATAAGTTACTCTATGAAATGATTGATAGTCTTCAGAACATTTTCTATCTGGCATTGGAAGCAATATATCAAAATAATCGATAATGGCTATTTCTAATCATTATCGAACAAAAGTGCTTATAATAGATGATAAAAAAAGATTACAAATGCGAAAGAATTATTGTGAAAAGTCGAAAAGTCTTTGAGCTAAGATTAACAAGAGACATCGATTCCAATTTTGAACTAAATTCTTTTCGCAACTTATGCTAGGGACAAGGATTTTATTTATACAGTTCAGTTGATTCAAATGTAGAATTTTTTTTACACACACATACATACATACATATCTATCTATCTATCTATCTATCTATCTATCTATCTATCTATCTATCTATCTATCTATCTTCTACCTTCCTACGCACCAGAGACTTTAATGTGTTTTGGGTTGATGGTATATACGAAACAAAAGAGACGTACTTTTAGAAAACAATTTAAAGTTTCTCTTAATGCACATGAATAAAACTGACCATGACTTTAATCCAGTAGATACAAAACATTAATAGAGAAAACAAGATTATCGTTAGATATCAAATCACTATACACAAATATACCTGTTACAAAATGCCTTAAAAAAATGAGAAACCAGCTTAAAAAAAAAACCAAAAGGCTTTTTCTCCCTGTCCATAAAATCATAAAACTATGTAAACTAATCACTAACAACTGTTTCTCCTCTTTCAATAAAAAATCTACCAACAAAATTTCGGCTTCCTATGGGATCACCTATTAGTGGCTTCTTTTCTTGTCTTTTCCTAGAATATCTAAAACCCGATCCATTACACATCATACCTAAAAGCTCTACAAACCTAACATACATATATGAAATTCTTTTATGATATCCTCTTAATGTAACTTTCTTAAACATAGTAATGTAATTTTATAAGGTTGAACTCACACATAAATATGAAATAAACAAATATCTACCTTTCCTCGACATCTTATTAATACGTAACAATAAAAAATACTTAAAATTTATCATAAACCCACTGACAAAAACGATGTAATTAATTTCTATTCCCACCACAATCAAAATATAAAATCAGTATTAGTGATAAGATTCTACTTCAGATCCATTAAGATATGTTGCTCATAATACCTAAGGGAAGGAGAGAAATATATTGAAAAAACATTTAGACATCTTCACTAACTTCGTCATTTCATCCTCAACGCTAGAAAACGAGCTTACAAAATACACAAATCTAAAAAACAAGACAACACCAATAATCCTACCTTCTAATAAACGTGAAAATAAATTACCACAACGTCCAAGACAGTCGGAGATAAAATAGGGAAGAAAAATAAATTCAACATCAATTCAAATGCCGACAAAGTTCAGAAAATGTAAAAGAGTTTATATCGGGGCGATCTCACGTGATATAAAGCTCATTCTACAAAATAGATTTACGTTTAGACAACCATTCAAATTCTCACTTAATACACAGGAACAACAGTGGCCACAACTTTGATTTTATTAATACCATCCTAATTTTATTTACGGAGAAAATTCATCGAGGGCCTACTAATAACAAAATTGCCAACGATAAACACACGTCAAAAACCTTGTATTACATCATCAGCCTTTATGGGATCCATTCTTAAAGAATCTAATGTATGTTTATCCAAAAACAAACGTTTTTGTTTTTTGGTTTTGACTTTTTTTTGTTTTTTTTAATTTTTTTTTTTTGTTTTTTTAAATCGGAATCACGCTAAATAAGGCAGTAATGCCAGTAAAACCCAAGGGGTTACAAGGTGGGGAAGAATTAGGAACGGAAACATTAATGATGAGCAGAAAGAGAAGAGAGTCATCAGGTGAACAGTAAATAGCGATTGACATTGCTTTTAATTTTTTACAGATTAAAGTTGACTGGAATGTATGGAATTCCACAAACGAGAAGTGCGAGAGAATCAACTCTTAGCATAGAGTTTCCGGCTAGTTCTAGCCAGATCAAATGTAAATTGATGAGATCTCGACGCCAGTCTAGTATTGCGCTTAAATTCAAAAACTTTTGGCACCATAACGAAGGACTCATTCGAAAAGTTACAATTATTTATAGAAAAGACACAGAGAGGCAACCTTACGGCAGTGGAAAAGTAACTAGAACGCCAGATCAGAACCAATAATATTACTGATTTTTCTTTGGATTTTATCAAGGAGCTCTAGGTAAATAGCACGGGCACCGGACCATATGTGGTAGCAATATTCTAAGCATGGACAAATGATAGACTGATAGATATATAGATTCTAGAGAGAAATATTGTCTAGCCCGACTTTCTTAGCAGCTGACCTAGCAATGACTTCATTATAGTTTGCCCGCTTCATATCAGCAGATGACACGTGATTTCGAGAAGTCGTAATAAGTCACTTTCTTGGAGGATAGCATCAGCCATGCTGATGGAAGGCGGCAAAAGGTCTCTCAGAAGAGTAATGGAGATAAGTTTAGTGTTGGAAGAATTAAAATTAACGTCATCTTTTACCCCAGTTGACTACAGACTTGAGGTCGTTTTCGGCATAGATTGCCATTTTGATCTTGTCAGACTGAAAGCCTTACAATCGAGGCAGTTGAGACCTGATGTCATCAGAGGAAGGCCCATTAATGAAAATTAAGAATAGAATAGGGCCAAGGATGTACGTCAAATTGTCCCCAAATCAATATCTGAAAAAGCAACAAACATAACACAGCCCACGGAGTTTACAACACACACACACACACACTTACGAATATAGATTTTCAGTTGACTTAGACATAGAAAAAAAAATTATATCCACAGAAGAACATATTTTCAGTTTTTTAGATAGTCTTGTAATCCGTGAAATTCTCGGATGGGCACGTGGTCTATTCTTAAATTCGGAACGCCACCAATTTTACGAAAGTTGATTTATAGAGTCGAATGCCCATGAAACATGTTTGACCAATGAAAACACAAAAGTAAAAATTACAGAATCTCTTTTTCTTTTTCCTCATATGTCATTCTCTGATGAAACTTTAATGAAAGTGAAACATGTTAGATTGATAAACGTTTTTATATATATATATATATATATATATATATATATATATATATATATATATATATATATATATTTATTTACATTCTTAAAAACAATACGCTAGAATTCGTCTTTGTCTCTGTCGAAGCGCCGATGGCTTGGGAGAGAAACTTCAACTGATACCAAATCCGAATGACGTTATATATATATATATATATATATATATATATATATATATATGTGTGTGTGTGTGTGTGTGTGTGTGTGTGTGTGTGTGTGTGTTTAAAACTCATGCTGCTTTATTGTTGAGCACTTTCATTTACAGTGTATTTGTTTAAGCTTTCATATACCATCCCAAAATACATGCCCTTTTATGCAATATGGTCCATGTTTATTAATCCACTACCACACTCATATTTTTCAGCGCACAATTATCTTCATAGAGTAAGACAATTATTAATTATCTACGGATCTAGCCAGAATGCAAGAATTCGATACCACATACGCTAAAAATATCCCCATTCCAAACAAGAAGGAATACTTGTTAATATTGTCACAAAAACTGAAGAATTCTTCACAAGGATGAGATGGAAGGCCTTATTCTCTTTAAATAAGTTTTTGAAAACATCAAATTCACGAAAGCAAATTCCAAAAACTATTAACTTACGAAAGTTTAAAGAATAAAAAAAACAAAAAATATTCTAATTAAATGTGACAAAACAAAAAAAAAAAAACATATTTACACCATGAACCCCGAAGTTTAGAGGAAAAAAAGGAACAAACAGGTAACTAAAACTTACAAAAAAGCACCGGATTCGTACATTAAATATTGAAATGAGGAGGCCAAAAATATTAATATTAAATAGGAATAAGGAACAGGGCCCATGTAATTGACTGTAAACATCAATCAATATAAGAAAAGTGTCTACTGGAGGTTATGCATTTCGCCATTGCGTAGAAATAACACCAGACCAAGCAAAAACAATTTTGCATTACCGCAAATCCACTTTGTTCCACAACGGAACAACCTGGATTAAAAATCGAAAAACAAAACGCATTTGACATACCACACGGTTACTTTGATGGCGCTAAACTAATAGGTCTGCATATTTTACATGAAATCAACAAGATCGTCCATATAAACAACTACGATCTATATAGAGATGACGGCCTAATGATAGCACCAAACAAAAAAAAAACTAATGAAACTATTAGAAAGGCGCTTTTTAAGCTCTTTAAAACCTCGGCTTTGAAACAGAAGTCGAGATAAATAAAAACGTCGTTAACTATCTGGATGTTTAATTAAACCTTCTCATTGGCAGTGTCTCCCCGTACAAAGGCAAAGTTAAGATACGTAAATATTAAATCCAACCACCCACAAAATATAATTAAACTTATCCCCAATGGATAGAGTATAGGCTATCCAAAAACTCTTCTTGTAAGACAATTTTTGAGGAAAAAAAAGAAAGTATATGAGGTAAACTTAAAGTCAGAGGGCCACAAAGCAAAGCTAGAATTTAAACCTCAACACATTAAACACCATGCGAAAGCCATTTCGAGGAAAAGAAAAAATATTATTTTCATTACCCCCCCTTTTAACTTAGAGGTAATATAGGTAAATTATTACCTAATTATAGGTAAATTATTTTTCAAGTTTCTTTCTAAACACTTCCCAAATAATTCAGAACTACATAAGATATTCACTAAAAATACAGTTAAATTAAGCCACAGCTGAACAAGTAATTTAGATACAACAATAAAAAGACAAAATAACAGAAACCTCAAAACCAACGTGCAGCAAAATAATACTAGTAATTTATGCAACTGTAGAAATAAAATTAGATGTCCATTAAATGAAGCTTGTAAGACGGAATCTATTATTTATAAAGCAGAAGTAACAAATATAAGTGGTCAAATTAAAACATATATAGGCTGCACGAAAGGCCTTTTCAAGGCGCAGATGGTACAAACACACATCGAGTTTTAAGCTACCAAACCTTAGGCAATCCACCAAACTTGCCAGTCACATGTGGAATTTAAAAGAAAAAAATAACAAGGACCTGGTCGTAAGGTAGACAATTTAAAAAAAAAAACACATAAAAACATATAACTATTATACCCACATTTGCAAACTATGCCAATATGAAAAAATAGCAATTATCACATTCCCGGGCCCCACAAATCTTTAAACAAAAAACCAGAAATTTTAAGCCCTTGCCCTCATATAAACCAATTTCTATCAAGTAAATATGAACCCGGTTAAAAACTTTAAAATAAAAAAAAAAACATTGTTAGCCTTTCGACACGCGCCCTTTCCCCCATCCTCCTTAGCAATTCAGTTGCATATTTGGTTTTCCTTTTTACTGTATACATTTACAATACACATGCATTCATGTCCCACTTTTTCCACTTCCCTTTCCATTACACCCAATCACCATACGCCTGTTATTTTAAAAGATAATTATGTAGCGTTCATTTGTGTTTTTTTTTTAAATAAAGCGTTAAAGTGATCATTTTAAAAGTATCGCCCGACGAGACCGCCAGGTCGAAACCGTGTTCGAGTATTTTAATTGACCTCTTGATTTTTAAACTTAAAAGCTCTATATATTATTTTTATTTTACTTATTTTTTACTCCACGTTTATTGATCACTTTTTAATACTACTGTTCCTTGGTCTGATTCAACTCTGACCACTAAGCTATATATATATATATATATATATATATATATATATTGTAATTAATGCAAACTATGTCATCACAGGAAGAATTTATTAAAAATATACACAAAGATTGCCATTAATTACAAGTAATATATACATATGCACATTAGATGCTAAAAGCATGCATATATAGGAATTAAACAAATGACAAAGTCTCCATTTAACGTATGCACAAACAGTGAATACAATATTAATTGTTAAAATTACAAGAATCTCTATAATTATATGTTAGCATTTAGCATGCCAGTTAAGCGATATATTTTTTACAAATTATTTCTCCAATAAATTCGATACATTGAAACGACGACAAATGATATTCATCCTAACGGTTGAAATTAGTTTTTGAAAATGTTTCTTGTTTAATTTCCGAAAATGTTTGATGAATAAATAACTGTACCTGTTTAGTGCTTATAAAACATTGCCGGTTAGATAAATAATGATTCAACTTATGAATTAAACATGTGTTTTTATTCGTGTTGTTTCTCTTACAACTTTTTAATTTATTTCTTTCTCGGTTTTTTGATGATCTTTAAAATCTTCCACTAACAGAGTACAATGTAAATGACCATCAAAAATTCATTCTTGCATAACGTAAAATCAGTTTACATTCAATTTATATTAAGTCTTTCCAGCCACTCCTCTGTACGCAGAAGGCTTTATCCTTAGATTTATATATTTATTATATACCATTCTGTAACTGGTGTTGTTGATTTTAGTTGTTGTGCGTATTTCTTGTCCTCAAATCAGCTCTGATGAAAGAGGAACCACAAACCGATTATGCAGATTTTGTTTTCCTTTTTTTGCTAATTCATTTGCTTTTCTATATTCTCACTTTATAGCAATGTAAACGTTTTACTTAGTTTTTCCTGTCGTATTAATATGTACGTTTAATGTCAATAATCACATTTTAGATATTTCAAATCAATTCATTTTCTCTAAAACTGGCCTTAACATAATTACTGGTATGGGATATTTTAACGGAAATGCTTCTGAACTCTATTTCCTATATCATTCCCAAAACTAAGAATATAAATGACAGTTATAGGAAGTTTCATATATTAAAATTCTGGTTGACGTAATTAAATAATGCAAAATCTAACGCTTCTGTTCTGGTATTGAAGGAAATAGATTTTTTTCTGTTTGTCAAATCCATTTTCGTTCTACTGCGGAAACCATATTCGATACATTTATTTAAATTAGAATATACAATATATAAAATTCACTATACTTTCAAAGCTATAATTCAGTCGATTGAACTTTGAAGCGATGTTCAGATGAAGCAATTCGCCTGCGAATCCTACCAAACATTGACTTCAGTAGACTTTTCTATTCGTGCTCTCGGTAATAACTGATATGAAAAACTTATCTTTTCGAAAGATTAACGAAATATTTTGTTTTATTTTGATTTTTGCCGCACTTACATTGAACGTCAAGCCATATTGTTTGTGACAGTATTTTAAATTTCTTTACTGGCAGTAAATATTGATAAAGCCATATTTGTTTGTCTAAAGTAGAGTTATTTTCTCTTTAGTTTTCGCTTTCTTTCTTTAAATTGTATTAGAAGTTACCGTTAAGTGGGCTAATCTGAAGCTTATCAAGTAATGTGCTTTATTTTTTGCTAGACTAGGACTACTACTACTACTACTACTACTACTACTACTACTACTACTACTAATAATAATAATAATAATAATAATAATAATAATAATAATAATAATAATAAACATTGAAAGAATCCTTGAAACCCCAGCTTAAGAGACATACAGAAAATTGTCTTATTAAAGTACAGCACACACTACTAAGGAGAACTTTGTCTATGTAACGCTAGCAACTTCATCGGAGATAAAAAAAAAAAAAAAAAAAAAAAATGAAATGTGGCAATAAGGTCTTTCCGCAGACTTAGCAGGTAGTGTGTCCAAAATGAAATCGAATGATGATGATAATAATAATAATAATAATAAACAGCGGATGAGATCGGTTTATTGAAGAGGAAAGCTTGTCAAAGCAGAGTGTCAAAATGAAAGAGAATAAAGAATCAACAGAATATCAGCAGCTTAGTTCCACTGTTACATTGCTTATGGGATAAGGTACGTAACATTTGATTAGGTGAAACGGTTTAAAATACGTTCACGAAAACAAATGATATAGGACAAGTCAGTAAGAAGAAGAGTGAGGAGAATTTTGGAAATTAGACAAGACATCACGATTTCATTTCCAGCAAATAAAAACGAGAAAAAAAAGTGACATTAATTTTGGGGATATTGAAACAGCTCCAAAAGCCCTTCAAAGAATTTGAGCGAATTAGAAATCCGAAGAGAAATTGAAACAACTGAAATAAAGTACCATTATTAAAATCAGCTCGAATACTGGAGAAAGTGCTGGTGTATTGTGTATAATTGCTATTGCTTGATCACAAATGAAAGCTACCATTTTGTACTCGTGCAAAATGTCAATGAATAAAATTGAGATTATTCTCTTGTCGGGCCTCAAAATAATAAAAATAACATTAAAACTGAACATTAAATAAACGATCATAATAAATTATTAAATTAACATTTATTAACTGAGATCACAAGGAGACTAAATTATCTCCAATCTAGGACATGGTTGGGATGTTTGAAAGTAGTTGGGAAAACGAAAGAATTATTTAAGTAACGTGATGTCTCTTGATTCTCTAATATTATAAAAGAACTGACTGCGAAATAAAAGCATTTAATGCTTTGGACTACACGAGAATACAATCGACATATATTTTCTGTACATAATAACTTAGTCTGGTACAAGATCACAATGCTTGGCGCGCCCTGTCACAATCAAATTCGTTGGTGAAACCAAATTGGTAATGTCTATGAAGAAGATACTCAAAAGAATATTAACTAAGCAAATCCTACTTAAAATAAAATCGATTTTTCTATAAACGCACACGCATACATACACACACGCACACCCGACCCCACACATAGATAGATAGATAGATAGATAGATAGATAGATAGATAGATAGATAGATAGATGGATGGATGGATGTGTGTGTGCGCGAGAGTGTGTAGTGCACCATGGAACCAAGTTCGAATCTCACTATGGTCATTTTATTTTCATAATAACAATCCAGGTACCTTTCCCAAGAGTATTCGAGTGTATTGGATTCACTTACGCACAAATACCCACTTGACAAAGATATGAATCCATCTCTTCTCCCCCAGTTATTGGTTCAGACTTAGTTCCTTATCTTTGGTTTGCAAACAGTCCTAACGCAGAAAGAAATGGCAACCCACTGCGGAAAAATATACCTCGTCAGTCATGTATCTGGCGCTTAACTGACTGAATAACGGCCTGAGGAGATGGATGTGCCTGAGAACCATATAACAGGTGAAATCTATACATTGTGAATAAACAGGATAGCCAAAACTATTCGAAAGGGGCCCATGTCTGAGCTAGCATGAACTCTCAAGTCGTCGTGACCGAGGGTTTGATTGCACTGGCTACTATAAAGCTAGTGAACACACTAATTTATGAGTTCTATCAGAAACTGTAACTGAGTCCCGCTCAACATAGTAGCAGTAGAAAACACATAAAATCGTCTATGTGAGTGTTGAACGGACACAAATACCTAAGCAAAAGATTACTATCTGTATCTAGAAGACGGAAACTCTCAGATACGAGCATCAAGCCATAAATATTGTGTTTAAAATTTCCCAGAAAGCTCACTTTGAAAATTTCCCAGAAAGCTCACTTTGAAAATTTCCCAGAAAGCTCACTTTGAAAATTTTCCAGAAAGCTCACTTTGAAAATTACAGTGTGTATCAAAAATATTTTTTTTTTTTAATTCCAAAATTTGAGGTTTCTCACGCCAAAACAAGGACAAAAGTCCATATAAACATATTCAAAAGACCATCGTTGTACCAAACGCAGCAATACATAAAAAATATTCAAAATGCCCCCCCTGCTTGCTTACTTGCTTCTACAGGCGCATTGATTGGTGGATCCTTTCAAATACTCCCACATGGTGTCGAATAGTTTCGCAGCCCCCCCCCGTGACATGTTGATGAAGCGGCTCTGCATTAACCAACTGTTTTAGTTGTCCTCACAGATAAAAATCCAAAAGGATTGAGGGGTTGGGGGGGAAGGGGGAGGAAGAACGTGCAGACCACTGAACCGGTACTCTCCTAAGAATGTGACTGAAATGTGCCGGGAGCCGCATCATGCTTGAACCCGTGCGTCTTCGTATTAGCAGAGGTACGGGTCTGTAAGCTTGTTCGAATTAAAGTCATTATATACAGCTCATGTAAAGTATGATGGGAGAACATATAGACCTACCAGACAGTGACCTACAATTCCAGCCCATACATTAATTGTAAATTGATGCTGGTGTCCAGCCTGCATTGTACCATGGAGATTCCGATCTGCCCACAAATGTTGAGTAAAGTTGCCTCATCTGTAAACAAGACTGAAGAGACAAACAGCGAATCGGGTGTTTGTGCAATACACAATCGGCAAATGGTATCCCGTGGTGAGTGAACAGAGAGCGAAAAACTCTTCAAACTTTGCAAATAATATAAATACAGGAGCTGCTCTTGAGTACACTGCATGCGGTACTATGAGATATACGACATGCTAGGGTCACTTGACATGTGCTGATTTCTGGATTGTCCTGGACAACCTGTAAAATATGTTCTTCTTGGTCAGACGTATGAGCGGATCTCGGTCTTCCTCGATTCCATACTTTGTGGTGCCACGGATCCTGTCTTAGCAACGCGACGATAAACAGCAGTAAAGGTTCCGATAGTGGTGATTGTCCAGTTCCTTTTGCCGAACACAGACAGCCTTCCTCTGAATTTTTGTACCATGTCCAGATATGCATTGCAGTTTGTAAATTTTAGTGAATCTCTCACAAATGCATGCTACACAGTTTATAAACAAAACGTATTATACTTTCCATGGTATTTCTATACTTGAAGAGAAAAAAAAATCGCATTAAACAGAATTTTTTATTTATTTCTACAGATGATGTAAAATTTGAGATGAGAAAAGAGAATTTGTCAATTTATTAGATTACGAAATGATATAAATTTTTCTGAAACACCATATATATATATATATATATATATATATATATATATATATATATATATATATATATATATATATATATAAATGGCGTAGTAGTAGGAGGAATGAAGCAACTCCTACGATTCCACTTGTTTGTATTTGCAGAAATTAAATAGTATTCTTCTTGGCTCTTTCTGATTAAGATGTGAACTGTTCTGACGATCATTTATTTATTATTTCCTACGAAACGAAAATAGATTTAATTTGGGAAACTGCGAAATGTTGACAAGATTTCTCGACCTTCGTCAATCTTATTCATTTAATTTCAGTTTTTATCCAGAGACCTGTCACTCATGATTGGCACATTCTTAATGTGCTTCTATTTTGGCCAATTTAATTCAACGTACCTCATATAAATTGATCTCAACCCAATGGTTTCAACAGATTTATATTTAGCTTAACTCAAAAGTTTCGATTGTGAAAGTGAATGCGATGGAACCTTCTCGAAAATCTTTGAAATTTTTCAGAATATAAGATTTCTTTACGAGAATTTGGATTTCATGTTGAAAATATGAAAAATATATAATTTTTACTTTTAAATATGATACAGAATATTACATTTTTAATAAAAATACAATGTTAAAGTAATATTCTATAAAATTATTTTTTATTTCTTATATTTCATTATTATTATTTCTATTATTATTGTTCTTGTTTTCGTTGTTGTATTAAATGGCGTAACACGCTGAGGATAAAGTGACGAAATCCTCTTCATTATTCCAGCACACATTATACGGTGCTACTTTTTGCTACAATGTTGTTGTGTCGATGCAATCCACGATTACCTGTTCTTTCTTCAGTTAACAGGAAAGGACAATTTTTATTATTGATATTATAAATTTACTCACCAGGAGTAAATGGTGACTATTTTTTACAGTAAGGCTCACTCTTTACATGGTCACTCGAGGGAGAGGGTTACGTCAGGGGAAAATTTGTGCTTATAGGAGGGAAATATAACGAGTACAGGTTAAGATTGTAGTGATCAGGGAAGCATTATCTTGGGAGTTGGTTACACAGAGCAGTGGTTCGCGGGAAGAAGCTCTTAGAGTGGAACTTATTTCTTACCGATGGAATAGTGAGGGAATGTGGGTGGTTTGCTACTATGTAAGTGTTATGGTGTGTCTTTGATGTGAAGATTTGAATTAGTGGGACCAGGGAATGGAGTTAATCCAAGTGCTTTCTGCGGTAGAAGCGATAGAGCAGTTTATAACTTGCCAATCCCGCCTGTGGGAGAGACGTTGGAGGTTGGATAATAATTCGTCACTTACAAGGGCCTGGAGAGGCTTTTGAACTCTATCAAGGCTGGGAAGTGATGTCTAGACAACTCAAGCCCAAATATGACAATAGTACACCATTTTGGGCCTGATTTGGCTCTTGTAAAGATAAAGGCTAACAGAAGTCAGGTACATACTGAAGTGGTACAGGAAGTTGACCATTTTACCTCCATTACAATGGAGGTTACGATCCATACAATGGATCGTACACATGAGGTCAGGAGCGGGTTTGCGATCCAGTAGTCTTTCAAGACACGGTGCCTCGCCGAGAGGACATCCGTTTACCATGGCTGGTGGTAGTTCGGCCTCAGATCGGCGATGACGGAATATAACTAGCTTGGTCCTCGAGGCATTGAATGTAACCATCCAGTTTTTACATCACTGAGTAGTTTGTGCAAGATCGAAAATGAGATCAGTTGCCAATCTCTAACTATCAAGAGTTTTAGAGGTGCACTCGCATATAGTCGTATCAATGGCCTAGATATTTACAAATGATCTCAGTATATACTTAGATAAATCATTTATGTAAATCAAAAAGAGGGTTGGTCTGAGGAATGCCACCTGAGTTACGCATGCATTGACTGTTCGGCCTACGAATTACTGGCCATTAATAACTACCATAAGGGAAAGGAAGGTAGGAAGGATTTTATGTTCAAAGCCTTCCAGTGATTCCATAACTGGAGAGCTTGTGTAGTAAGCCCTTGTGCCACACTTTGTCGAAGGCCTTTCAAATATCTGATGCTATGAATCTCAAAGTATGTTTGTCGTCAAGAGCCTCACTGGTTCTATGAGTGATGGTAGTTGAGAAGTTGGTAGTAGATCGGGCCCATCGAAACTCATATTGCTTGTCGCTGATGTGGTTGTTCTTTCCTGAGTACTCGACAACTCTCAAAGATCAAGTGACAGCAAATCTCTTGAGTATTTCAACACTTTCCATAGTATTCCGGCTGTTTTCAATAAAGCTGTCACCAGGTTGTTCCAAACCCTTTTCGAATTTCTACTTCTTCAAGTCCTTTTTCCAGGCTGTTCAGGACACTTCTCGGCGATCTAGTAATTACAAGTACGATATATTTCTCGGTTTACTTAGTCCTGTTCAAGGTTAAGATACTTATCTATATTCCATGTGGTCCACTCCAAGAGTGAAATCTACTATCTGGCATCATTAATTCATCTTGTTTGCTGCTAACAGATCCTTTCTTTTGGCGAGGATTGTGTGAACAATTTGTATCTGTAAACCCAAGATTTTATGTGTTTCGTTCTCTAGGAGAAATTCTGTTCCGTGCGCATATACCATTAGTCCGTAGTGTCAAAAATTAGTCGCTTGCACAGTTGCCAGAGGATCATCTTCCCACCCATTTATGTACATTCTTCTATTCTTTCAATGTCAATTTGATACCATTACTGGTTATATAGTTTACCGTCCCATATTTCTTTCCACAGTTTTACTGTTTTTTCTAGATTTGAATTACCCCAGCCTTAATATATTTGGTTGTGCTAAAGATGTTTTGGGTCTCTATTTAAAATGAATCAGCTTTTGCTTTACCTAGAGTTGTCCATATTGATTTCTCTGTTACTTCTCCAATCTGTTTTCTGGTGTTTCCATATAATTGTTTTTCTTCCCCGTTTTTTGAAAACCTGCCTTTGAAAATGTTTGATTTCTCTTCTTCCATTCGCTTGTTTTAATACAGTTTTGAGCCGTGAAAATTAGTTTGCACTTACACTGTCTTGTATACTCATGGATTGCTGAGACGATATAGTCATTGGTGCTAACAAGGCATTTCCATCATAAAAAACAAACACCATGTCAACGTTGTCTCTGGGGTAAAGTGCCTAATTCAACAAGATCAATTTTTTTTTGATTTCGTGTCAAGCTTTGCACATAGTTCAGAATTATTCCGAAGCACTTCACATTGTACTTAAAGATTCCATTTTGTTTGCGGTATTTTCTTGTTTTATCGAGGAATTCC
This sequence comes from Acanthosepion pharaonis, assembly GCA_903632075.3. Lineage (NCBI taxonomy): Eukaryota > Metazoa > Mollusca > Cephalopoda > Sepiida > Sepiidae > Acanthosepion > Acanthosepion pharaonis. The sequence continues at coordinate 3,519,058 of CAHIKZ030003702.1, forward strand.
TTGCTATCGATTTCCTTTATCTCCTTCTACTTGATGATATCTATTTCTAGAATAGCAAGAAACTTAGAGCCATCTTTTAAGTTGAGCGTTCTAAGGATTTCCTAGTTATCTAGTGCAAGTCTTCTGTTATTAGTATATTTCCTTGTTCATTATTAATATTGTATGTGTATCAGTACCAAATTCCATTCCTGTATCTTAGCTGAAGATTTTTAACGATTGTATAAGAGTTTCCAATTCTTCCTTTGTACTTGAAAAATTTTAGGTCTTTCATCTATATTATTATTATTAGTAGTAGTAGTATTGGATTAATTCAAAAGATTTTATTATTATTAAATGAAGCACTGGAAAATATTACTAATTTTTTATTTCATTTCTTTTAATTTACATTTCTTTCTCTTGCACCACCTGTAAGGATTTTTTTGTCTGTGTCGGTAATAATAACTGACCATGTTTTATTTTAATAAGAATGAAAATATTAATATTACTATGCAGATAAAACAGCAAAGAAGGCGGTGAATCGGGCGTCCGAGAAAAATAAAGATTAAAGCTAGATGATTACTTTGGCTTTTCTGAAACATTTGTTCCCTCAACTAAAGATTCAGGATAATGTTGCTGCAAATTTGCAACTGTTTTATCCCGTAGTGATGACCCCATCTTTCTGAGGTCCCAGTGCCACATTAAAATCAACGTTGAAAGGAAAGAAAGAAGAAAAAGAAGAAACTACTAAATGGATGAAAGTGTTGAAATTCACAGGGAAGTGGATTGAAAAGTTTAGAAGAAAATTAAAAATAAAAAAGTGTTGAAAAATCATGTTTCAAAATAATAAAATTAAATCCTAAACAATTCCAAGGAGAATCGAACCCAAATTTAACTAGACAGAATACAGCAAGATTAAGCAGAACCAAGACTATTTGTCCTTCCCCACTTCCCGCTGATTAGAAAGAGACAATGTATTCCTGAAGATGTCGGTCCTGGAAAGTAGAAAAATATATTGTAGATAAAGAATCACGGGTGGTCACTGAAATAACATTTAAAATGGTTCCGGACAAAGAGACAAAAATTAGCGCCAAAGATAATTTTAATTTCTGTGACATTTGTCAATATTATTTATGTCCGACATCATTTCGAATTCCTTTGCATACAAATGATAAAGAAAAATTAAAAACTAGCCATGGAGTGTTGGGGTGAGCTGAAGTTGGATACTGAGAAAGTGGGAGAAAGAAGGGAGAGATTAACACCGCTTATATGGAGCGATGGTGCGAGATGAGACATGAAAAGAGTTGGATTTAAGGGGTGGCTTGATTCATCTGAGTAAGAACAAACCCTAAATTTGAAAAATTACTCAGTAAACATATTTTGAAAATATGGAATTTTAGAAAAAGGTTGATGCTAAGGGTGGAAGACAACCGAACCCCACACCCACAGCTTCCGGACGCAGGACTCCATATAAGCTGGAGGTTTGGGAAACTGCATACAACAGATCACATATAAAGCAAACCGTTGTTAAATTTTTAACCCGAATTAATTCTTTTTTACAAAGAATTTTTTTTTGCATCGCCATCAGTATGTTCTTCGCTCCAGTTTACTTCAACAGTGATCTTCTCACCCTCTGCAATCAAAAACACAACGTGGCAGAGGAGTGAATTGTCGTGAAGCTGACAAACACCAGCTACATCAAGTGGAACCTTGCTCTTCAATACGATACCAGCAACACGCCAGCAACGCGTTAACGTGTGAGGAGTCAGCTAGATGGTAACCACGGTGGTCTGAAAGAGCTTGAAGACAAACTCGGATGACGCGGGGTTATACTAAATCAGTTGGAAGAGCATTAGTTACATCGAAACAGGGTTCCTGAAGAAAATTCAGTTCGCTCTCGCTATAACCTATTTCTTGAATTCCCACCCGTCTTATTAACTCTCGTAGAATGACAGTCTGGATGCCAGCCGGTAAGATGAAATGCATATAAGTAAAATTAATAATAATACAAAGCATTTGTAAAAATTGTTTTTAATAACATAGCAGCTCTGCGTAATCACCTTCAAAATTTAATTGCTCACAAGAAGATGAATGATAAAATGATTGGCTTCTTTTCTATTAACTAATAAAAAATTCAATTGCTTACTGAAAATCAGACATGATGGTGAGATGAAAAATAGTGGTAAAAACAAAAGTAAACAAATGAAAGACTTCAACCGACAAAATAACTCTTCTCAAATCTAAAAATTATTTTATGCCCATTAATTTGATTAACATATTTTGGGGCTTTTATAATGTATATTTTTTCTTCTGATTCTTGTCTTTTATGCAGTATTTAAATATCAAATCATATTTTAATAAACTAAATTTTTTATCTTTGTTTTTTGCTGTTTTGCTTTAATGTTTCTACACCTATGAACGGCATTGTTTACAGACGTTTAGAATTAACAAAAGCTTCTTCAATTTACTGTAAACTAATTCCTGAATATAATCATTTGGAAATAGCAGACAGTGCCACACCCTCTGTATTCCCACAATTTTCATAAATTCTATGATATAGCTACGAATAGCTCTATATTGTTATTTTGACAAACCCCAAAACATTTCAAAATATCGATTGGATAATTGGCAGTTCTACTTATTTTATACCGGATAGTTTCTTTCCAGAGCGAATAGAATATAGACTTTTTCATGTACTGTTTGATTAGATATAAGAGTCAAAACCTAAACCCTGGCCTGAATGATAAATTAATTGCAAGTCAAATGAAAACAAACCTAATTCCTGAAGAACGTTTAACTCTTTAAAATATAAGTTATTATTATTATTATTTAAAAATATTCTTTGTTGCCTACATTTTTTACATGACGGGTCATAATCAATGATATAGAGCAAGGGGAGGATGTGATATTTGGCTGTTTCCATTTAACTAAACAAAAACAGCTATGGAGAAAGCTCTTTGCAGGGTATGGGCTATATTTTTCAGACTTATTTTTTGGATTTCCTGGGGAGTTTGTGTACCAGGGATTTTGTTGATTTGTTCTTGGGTTCTTTTTTTATCATACTCAAAGATCCAACCACAACAACGTTTTTTTTAAAGAGTTAATCAGTGAGCAAACTTATTTTTATTTTCTATCTTTAATAATAATAATAATATCTAGTCGATCTTCTTGTATTGTTCTATCTGCGTTGATAGAAAAAACAGGATGGTAACATTTGTTCCCTCAACTAAAGATTCAGGATAATGTTGCTGCAAATTTGCAACTGTTTTATCCCGTAGTGATGATCCCATCTTTCAATGCAGGTATTGAACCACTTCTAGTTTTTACAACTCATTCGGTGTGAATAGTGAACATATTGAGATAAGGGCATCAATAGTTTCAATGTACTGGTCACATAACCTACATTTTGGATTCCGTATTATTATGCAATATATTAACTTGGTATTTGCGTGTAAGCAGGCTTTGATCCCGTGCAGTAAGAATAACTCCTTCAATATCATACTTAAGTCCTGAAATGCTTAATCATTTGTGGCTTATGAATTTTTACTGGAACCGGCTATGTAGACATTTTGAGCTCCAGCTTTCTTGTATATTCTTTTAACCACTTCTTGTTTTAGTTTTCTTGCTGATTTTGTGACCGTTGTATCTGCTTAAAAGTTATTTTTTAGGATTTAAACGGAATTCCCTTGTATATCTATGAGTTTCTTTTGATACAGAATAAAACATACAAGGGTAAGTCAAAAATGATTCACACTTTCGTCATAAGATATCTTTAGGTTTTCACACTAGCTTCTGCTCATGCGTGCTCATAATTAGTACTGTTATGGACATGTGTTCGAATTTTGTGGTTGATCGCACCAGTTTTCTTGTTTCTGTACAGTGTACACATGGCCGCTCCGCTGGCAATATGCACCAAAGAAGAACAAAGAGCAGTAATCCGATTCCTCTGGTTGGAAAGTGTCAGTGACTGAAATTCATCGTATGATTTTAACACTATACAGTAACAGTACACTGTCGCGTAGAAGTGTGTATGAGTGAATCGAGACGTTTAAAAGTGGCCGGACAGGCATAATGCACGAAGAAGAAGCAGGATGCACATCAATCTCTACCAGTGACGAGAAGATTCAGCAAGTTCGATAAATCATAAAGGCGAACCGGTGAGTTATTATTGATATGCTAGCATGTTCTTTCAAAATTTGGATCACAGCTCTTTGTTCTTCCCCGGTGCACACTGCTTACAGAACGGCCATGTTTACACTGTAACTACAGTAAAAAAAAATATTGTCGCGGTCAAGCACAAACTTTGACCACGTGACCTCAATAATACCAACTATAAAGCACGCATGAGTAGAAGTGTGTGTGACAAACCTAAAGACATTTTATAGGTAAAGTGCGGGTAATTTTTTTACTTAACTCCTATCATTTTTGTTATGTTCCATTACGTTTCATAATACCTTGTATAGCTGCAAGATACGTATAACATCATATTTTTGAAATTTTGTAAAACAATTCCAGTTGAATCATGCTCCTATCCGCATTATTGTTTGACAGATACACACAGTCAACATCTTTCTTAGGGTGTGTAAGTTGTTTGCGAATTTTTGCATCAATGTTCTTGACTTCATTTAAGTTCCAGTTTATTATGTTGAAGCGATAAGTTACAACTAAGATAGAAAAGTATTAATGGCCTTTATTATATTTTTCAAATTCAATTCAGTTTTCATTACTACTCGCATTCACCAAATTCACTCCTTTCTAATTTTTTTCTTTCATCTTTGAATGCTTATAATCCATTGCCTCCATTCACAGCCAACATACTTGTGAATACCTTCCTGGTCGAATTCCTTAATCACAGTATCTATATCAGTAGTTATATTGTTTCTACTGATAAGCTTACCTCACTTGAAGGTGTCCTTTGTAAATTTATCTAACCCAAATTCCATGCATATATCATCACTGAAACTTTTCAGTCTATAAAAGCCCTTCTAGTTCCTCATCATTTATTGCATTTCAAGTCATCCATATAAAATAGTTTATATATCCTTAATCGTTGATCTCTTGTGCATATCCTGTATTGTTTAACAATTTTGATAAAGAATTCGTGCCCGGCAGAAAGTGATGATGAGTTGAAGAGACTCTTTGCATAATTCCATATTCGATTTCTATGTCTTTACTTAGGAGCCAACCATTAGAATGCGAGAATAATAGGTTTGTCTTCCAGACTTATGTTGTAGGAAATCCACAAGTGTGGGTGAGATTTGGTGATCTACTATCGTGTTATACTGCTAAAGACTTTTTTGCAGTCAGTCCATGCTACACTGTGATTTCTGGATTTTGAATATTTTCAAGAATCATGCTATATATAAGCAACTGATATTTGCAGAGATAGGAGTCACTGTGACAACCTTTTTTTTGCTCAGAGATGGACAATGAAAGTTGATCGTCTCCAGTTTGACACATCCGTACCTGGAAATGTCACTACATATATATTTGCCTTTATATACGGTTGACAATCTTCTATTTTATATGTTTTTCGCAAGGAGGATTTTTTTTTAAATTTTACTTTTCTCTTGAAAATATCTATATCGGAAACCATTCTTTCGACTATCTGTCACTTCTCATTACAACTTTAGCTAATCTAGAATGTTCAAATAGGTATATACAACGGAAACTTAGCTCTGCTTAATATCATTTTAAGGAACTCTATTTAGGTCTAGCAGCTTTACTATGGTTTTTGTATGTAGGATGTCATCTGGATTTTTGTCATAATTAACAGAACACATTTATCCAACCAATGATCGATCGGCGGATTGAATGTTTTTAATGGTTTGCTTTCTAAGTTAAATAATATTGGTTCAAATCCAGCTCCGATGTTACTCATTATTTCCAACGTGACACTTACGACATCATAATCATTTTGAAACCTTCGCATATTAATAATGTAAATGTTACCAATTCCAAACAGAAAACTTTTAAGAATACCTGAATATTTTATTCTGCAAAGATTTTTGAAACTTCTAGGATGGGAGATAAAATATCGTATAAGTGTAAAGAGAGACATTTTTTTTGAAATGCAGATAAACCATAAAACTATTTTTCTAAATCATAAAAATGTTTAAATATGAGTATAGTGAAGCAGGCTTAGAAAAACCCTGGGAGTTGAAAAAGAAAAGATTATTTTGCAATCGACTTTTATTTGATTTTTTATACCAACTCTATTTATGTGTAAATAAATAAATAGAGTTGGTATAAAAAAAAAGTCCAAAGTGGACGAACCACAAACAAAATTTGATGGTTTTAGTGAAAGTCCACAAAAATAAAGAAGGTGATCCCTAATGTTCGTTTTCAGGGTTAATTTGCTTTTCTAAGTAAAATATCATCGCACGGAAATAGGAATGTTAAAGAACTGGAACTGAACTTTGTAAATGTTTGTTTGCTTATTTTTGTACACAGGACGAATAAACAAAGAAACAACATTCAGCCTAAGCATAAATGTCTTTTAAGGTTTCAGGATTTCTTCTGTATTTTATTGTATAAAATTGTATGAAAGTTGTATGAACATTATTATTTTAGGTCTCATGACATTTATTTTAGTTCACAAGTTTTATTTCCCAGGATGTTTGGACTCATTCTGAAAATGTTTTACTTCAACAGCATTTTCTTAGGGCAACGTGACCAAAACGCAACATAGAAAGAAAATTTCCTGTTAAGAACATGGCCAGAAAATTTCCGCAAATAATGATGCCATTCCTCAAAATTAACTGGAATTAATTTGACTTTGTGCTACTTGACAATTTTTCTAACAAGAGTTCCATTCTGTGAGCGTAGCCTACCCTTCGATTTCCATCAAATATAACAATTAATTAAGTGATTAACTTAAACATAATTACTCGGAAAGCCTGGATAAAATTATTCTGAATGCAAGAAGAAAATTACAATACGGATACAAATGTCACAGAAAAAGACTACAAATTCTCAGTGGTATAATTGTACAACTGCTTTAGCATACCATCGAAAAATGACAGAAATTTAAAATGTGCTTCATACAGATATAATATCAAAACATTTTTATGCTGCTATGCATTTTATATTTGTTCAATATGTTTGTATTATAAAGTAAATTAAAAATAAAATTAAATAAAAATAACGATGAACCCACTGCCTTCTTGCAACTCTATACACTAGAAACGTCTGAGTAGGCTGTTGCATAAGCACACAATACAATGCAAACACAGATGCACATACACACTCTTTTTTTAAAACGATATCCATCAAACTGGCTGCTCTATCTCATCCATCCTGGTCTTCTCTCAGGATACTTGCCGAAGTAGTGAATTAAAACTTTACTGACGACTCTATTATTGATTCCCTATGTCAGGGTACAATACAGTTAGTAAATATCTTCGGGTTTGACAGATATCTTCCGAAGTAACACAAAAGCAACGGAGAGTACAAAAAGGCTGTTTTCAAAATCGAAATCCAGAATCTTTCTTACATTATCAAGAAAGACCGAAGGCAATGTAATTAAACTCTGTAAGGTCTGCCGTCAAGAATTCTAAAAGTTTCAAGTGAATCCATTAGTATAATTTAGATTTTATCTAATTAAATATAGGAAATTGTGTTGCGAAGGCCTTTTATTTCCATCAACTAATTTTTCACAATTTTTCGCCCCAAGATTTTTGATCTTCCTTCTTCGCTTCTTTGACATTATTTCTCTCTTTTTCCCTCGACAAATTAAAAGTCCAAAATTAACAACTTTAATTGAATCTTTCCATATTTCCTTTGTCTTTCCACTGGAGGCTCCCACGAAAATTGTTCACAACTCGAACCTACGTTGAAAGTTCATTTTTCATTTGCAGTCATGCTCTATCGCTCTATCTATATATCTATCTATCTATCTATCTATCTCAATAGCTTGAATATTTCTTTATTTCATTTGAAGTTTGTTTACTCCTTATTTCTCTCTCCCCCCTCCTTTTGTGGTTCTACTTCTGTTCATATATCTATCACGAACATACTGATATATAACCACATATACACGTATATATATATATATATATATATATATATATATATATATATATATATATGGTGCGATGTATAAATTGTATAAATTACGCAGAAATAAAAATAACACGGACATCTCTTCCAGCAGCAACACTCTCGACCTAGGGCAGTACTTCCTCATTAAGGAGGCTTGATGAACTCCTCCATGTTGAGTCTGAGGCCCTATGGGCAGAGCAATGGAGGCATAAGATCGCCATTACTAGTGGGCACTCCAAACACCATGATATATCATCCAACACTTTCCGAATCCTCCGCAGTCCTCGAATTGACACCCAAACACAATAAAATGTTTGTATTGCCAACACCAAACAGTACAGCATGTCATTTCCAAATTTCTGGCGGAGCGAATTGCATCATGGCGGTCTTTTCCTTACGGCCGGTGCTCAACTGACTCTACTGTACGGTGCAGCTGACAAAATCAACAACAACGCGCATGGGTGAAGTTAAAAATATAAAATGGCGACTATTCACTCATCGCACCATATATATATATATATATATATATATATATATATATATATTTAGTTTTTATCCGACGAAACGCGTCAGCTTAAAACTAAGTATAGTTTTTCTCTTGTTTTGTCTTTTCATTCCTATATATATATATATATATATATATATATATATATATATATATATATATATATAGTAGATCTCTCTCTCTCTCTCTCTCTCTCTCTCTCTATATATATATATATATATATATATATATATATATATATATATCCTTACAAAATAAATAATTTCGTTTGAACTTTTGTTAGCTTTTCAGAACTTGACTGGATAAAGAAATTTTTATCATTCTGTCCGTGTGTCAGTATCTGTCTATCTGTTCAAAGTATAATCTTATCTGATCCTTCTCTCTTGTGCAATGAGAAGGCGTGGCCTCGAGCAGCTCTTCTACAGGGCTGAGCACCTTTCTGTATTATATACGATATATACAAATAGGGGTTAGACATAATAATGTGAGCACCTGGCCTAAACATTTATTTATTGACTAATAAGGTGTTGAATCTCCATTAGCTTCTAAAAGTGCTTTGATTCTACGTGGAATGGGATCAAATAAGTTTTGAATTGTTTCCAGTGGAATTTTATCCAATTCTTCAATCAAAATCTCGGAAAGTTGCTCCAGCGACGATGGGCGAGGAAATTTGTTCGTCACTTCTTCCTCTAAAACTCCCCATAATGGTTCGATTATGTTGAGATCAGGTGATTGTGCTGTTTAGTTACGTTATGATGCTCATCAAACCCCTTTTTTACAGTGTGTATAGGTGCATCATCATCATGGAAAATAGCACTTTCTGGCAACAGTATGGTAGCCATTGTAAGAACATCGTCATTGAGAATGTCGAGATATTTATCTGCAGTAATTCTACGATTAAGAGTGATGATAGGACCAGAAGAATACCAGGAAATTGCCACCCAAATCATTACTGAGCCACCTGCAGTACGGGACTATGCAATTCAGATCATAGGCTTCACGCGGTTTTCTCTTTACATAAACACGACCGTTTGTAGGAAATAACGGGAAAGAAGACTCATCAGACCATAAATAAGTGCCCAATTTTTGTGATCATCACACCATTTTTTTTTTTTTTCGCAACTTGGCATTCGACTTTGTGATGAGAGGTTTAGGAATCGCAACTCTTCCGTGGATACCAGCTTTCTGGAGCACCCAACGAACTGTGTCTAGAAATTGTATTGGTTCGGTGAGTAATGAGTTATGATATCACTTTTGCTGCAGTAGTTTGATGATTTTTTTGTCATAATTCGGTTTAAAGCTCGTCGGTCACTTTCGGTCAACTTTGGTTTCCGTCCACTATTACTTTTTGCCGATGATGTTTTTTGCCTTGTTTTGTGTCAGTTGTCTTAACCGTGAACACTACAGCTCGTGACACATTCAATAATTCAGTCGTTTTAGTCCGAGATGCTCTTGCTAATCGAGCACCAAGTATTTGTCCTCTTTGAAAATCCGACAGGTCGCGCATTTTAGTATGCAACTCTTTTTACCTGAAGATAAATAATGACTTAAGTAGAAAAGAAAATTACAGGAATTGATCAACCTTCGCAAAAGTAAAATCGTTGCCTAATAAATTCATGTGCCTCGTTATTTCACACCGATATAAAGACGATTGTAGGCACAACATTTGCCTATATCGCAAAGGATAAAATATTTGTATATTTATTTCAAACATGTTTCCATTTTCTTGTACCTTATTTCATATAACAGCAAATCGATTTATACTGTCATTGCTTTTAATATTCCGAAGTCGAAACTTGCTTTTTCTGAAGTCATTGGTCAACAATCTGATCCTTCAAATTAACCTGTGATTACTTGAGCTCGATTTGACATCACCTTATCTCATTTACGCAGACTCTCTTGACATCCAGATGCTAAAATTATTTTTCCCACCGATTATACTAATGAATGATCGATCAGTATTATCAGATGAGAAATAATGGTGAAAATACAAGAAAATTTAAGTATTTTCTAAAGTAAATTTTGAAAAAGAATTAATTATGCGGACCAAACTCAGTGCACAATAATAATAATAATAATAATAATAATAATAATAATAATAATAATGTTCTGTGAGATAAACACGTTATATTAAAGGCACCCAGTGAGATTTACGTAGCTTGGATAAAGGTTCATTAATGGAGCAGAATCAAAAATTAAACTCACTGAATTAATGAATTAGTATTGTAATTATTTAACAATATGTTAATAGTTAATCTGACAATTGAATCAGTTAAAAGTATTTTTTCTCTGGGTTATTTACGTTTTACCAACATAGAAAAATGGAAAAACCTAATTGACTTTGTAATTAGTCTGCATATATTTATACTTATTCCCTCTATTTTTCAAAGACATTCATTCAGTAACTCGTATGGAGAAAACTTGACAGAATGAAATGGAGAAAAGAGAGTGAGGAAGCGAAAACATGTTAAAACTACTCTTCTGTAAATATCAATTCCTTTTTTTCCATGGTGAGTCACATATTTCACAAGTGAAAGCAGAAAACCCAATCTTGATTCTATTTTATGCCAGCCCATTCCAAGTTCAGCCTGACTACCAACGAATTCCACCTTCAGCCTGACGATCACTCCATTCCATCTTGAGACTGTCCATCAATCCATTCCATCTTGAGACTGTCCATCAATGCCTTTCACCTACAGCTTGGCCATCACTCCATTCCATCTTGAGACTGTCCATCACTCCATTCCATCTTGAGACTGTCCATAAATTCATTCCATCTTGAGACTGTCCATCAATGCCTTTCACCTACAGCCTGGCCATCAATTCATTCCATCTTGAGACTGTCCATCAATCCATTCCACCTACAGCCTGACCATCAATACATTCCATCTTGAGACTGTCCATCAATGCCTTTCACCTACAGCCTGGCAATCAAATCATTCCATCTTGAGACTGTCCATCAATGCCTTTCACCTACAGCCTGGCCACCAGTTAATTCCATCTTGAGACTGTCCATCACTCCATTCCATCTTGAGACTGTCCGTCAGTGCCTTTCACCTACAGCCTGGCCACCAATTCATTCCAGCTTGAGACTGTCCATCAATGCCTTTTACCTACAGCATGGCTATCAGTTCATTCCATCTTGAGACTGTCCATCAATCGATTCCATCTTGAGACTGTCCATCAATTCATTCCATCTTGAGACTGTCCATCAATCCATTCCATCTTGAGACTGACCATCAATTCATTCCACCTACAGCCTGACCATCAATCCATTCCATCTTGAGACTGTCCATCAATTCCTTTCACCTACAGCCTGGCCATCAATTCATTCCATCTTGAGACTGTCCATCAATCCATTCCACCTGACCATCAATACATTCCATCTTGAGACTGTCCATTAATGCTTTTCTGTACAGCCTGGCAATCAAACCATTCCATCTAGAGACTGTCCATCAATGTCTTTCACCTACAGCCATTCAGTTCATTCCATCTTGAGACTGTCCATCACTCCATTCCATCTTGAGACTGTCCATCAATTCATTCAATCTTGTGACTGTCCATCAATGCCTTTCACCTACAGCCTGGCCATCAGTTCATTCCATCTTGAGACTGTCCATCAATGCCTTTCACCTACAGCATGGCTATCAGTTCATTCCATCTTGAGACTGTCCATCAATCCATTCCATCTTGAGACTGTCCATCAATTCATTCCATCTTGAGACTGTCCATCAATCCATTCCATCTTGAGACTGACCATCAATTCATTCCACCTACAGCCTGACCATCAATACATTCCATCTTGAGACTGTCCATCAATGCCTTTCACCTACAGCCTGGCCATCAATTCATTCCATCTTGAGACTGTCCATCACTCCATTCCATCTTGAGAATGTCCATCAATTCATTCCACCTACAGCCTGACCATCAATCCATTCCATCTTGAGACTGTCCATCAATTCCTTTCACCTACAGCCTGGCCATCAATTCATTCCATCTTGAGACTGTCCATCAATCCATTCCACCTGACCATCAATACATTCCATCTTGAGACTGTCCATTAATGCTTTTCACCTACAGCCTGGCAATCAAACCATTCCATCTAGAGACTGTCCATCAATGTCTTTCACCTACAGCCTGGCCATCAGTTCATTCCATCTTGAGACTGTCCATCACTCCATTCCATCTTGAGACTGTCCATCAATTCATTCAATCTTGTGACTGTCCATCAATGCCTTTCACCTACAGCCTGGCCATCAGTTCATTCCATCTTGAGACTGTCCATCAATGCCTTTCACCTACAGCTTGGCCATCAATACATTCCATCTTAAGACTGTCCATCACTCCATTCCATCTTGAGACTGTCCATAAATTCATTCCATCTTGAGACTGTCCATCAATGCCTTTCACCTAGAGCCTGGCCATCAATTCATTCCATCTTGAGACTGTCCATCAATCCATTCCACCTACAGCCTGACCATCAATACATTCCATCTTGAGACTGTCCATCAATGCCTTTCACCTACAGCCTGGCAATCAAACCATTCCATCTTGAGACTGTCCATCAATGCCTTTCACCTACAGCCTGGCCACCAGTTAATTCCATCTTGAGACTGTCCATCACTCCATTCCATCTTGAGACTGTCCGTCAGTGCCTTTCACCTACAGCCTGGCCACCAATTCATTCCAGCTTGAGACTGTCCATCAATGCCTTTCACCTACAGCATGGCTATCAGTTCATTCCATCTTGAGACTGTCCATCAATCCATTCCATCTTGAGACTGTCCATCAATTCATTCCATCTTGAGACTGTCCATCAATCCATTCCATCTTGAGAATGTCCATCAATTCATTCCACCTACAGCCTGACCATCAATCCATTCCATCTTGAGACTGTCCATCAATTCCTTTCACCTACAGCCTGGCCATCAATTCATTCCATCTTGAGACTGTCCATCAATCCATTCCACCTGACCATCAATACATTCCATCTTGAGACTGTCCATTAATGCTTTTCACCTACAGCCTGGCAATCAAACCATTCCATCTAGAGACTGTCCATCAATGTCTTTCACCTACAGCCTGGCCATCAGTTCATTCCATCTTGAGACTGTCCATCACTCCATTCCATCTTGAGACTGTCCATCAATTCATTCAATCTTGTGACTGTCCATCAATGCCTTTCACCTACAGCCTGGCCATCAGTTCATTCCATCTTGAGACTGTCCATCAATGCCTTTCACCTACAGCATGGCTATCAGTTCATTCCATCTTGAGACTGTCCATCAATCCATTCCATCTTGAGACTGTCCATCAATTCATTCCATCTTGAGACTGTCCATCAATCCATTCCATCTTGAGACTGTCCATCAATCCATTCCACCTACAGCCTGACCATCAATACATTCCATCTTGAGACTGTCCATCAATGCCTTTCACCTACAGCCTGGCAATCAAATCATTCCATCTTGAGACTGTCCATCAATGCCTTTCACCTACAGCCTGGCCACCAGTTAATTCCATCTTGAGACTGTCCATCACTCCATTCCATCTTGAGACTGTCCGTCAGTGCCTTTCACCTACAGCCTGGCCACCAATTCATTCCAGCTTGAGACTGTCCATCAATGCCTTTCACCTACAGCATGGCTATCAGTTCATTCCATCTTGAGACTGTCCATCAATCCATTCCATCTTGAGACTGTCCATCAATTCATTCCATCTTGAGACTGTCCATCAATCCATTCCATCTTGAGACTGACCATCAATTCATTCCACCTACAGCCTGACCATCACTCCATTCCATCTTGAGAATGTCCATCAATTCATTCCACCTACAGCCTGACCATCAATCCATTCCATCTTGAGACTGTCCATCAATTCCTTTCACCTACAGCCTGGCCATCAATTCATTCCATCTTGAGACTGTCCATCAATCCATTCCACCTGACCATCAATACATTCCATCTTGAGACTGTCCATTAATGCTTTTCACCTACAGCCTGGCAATCAAACCATTCCATCTAGAGACTGTCCATCAATGTCTTTCACCTACAGCCTGGCCATCAGTTCATTCCATCTTGAGACTGTCCATCACTCCATTCCATCTTGAGACTGTCCGTCAGTGCCTTTCACCTACAGCCTGGCCACCAATTCATTCCAGCTTGAGACTGTCCATCAATGCCTTTCACCTACAGCCTGGCTATCAGTTCATTCCATCTTGAGACTGTCCAACAATCCATTCCATCTTGAGACTGTCCATCAATCCATTCCATCTTGAGACTGACCATCAATTCATTCCACCTACAGCCTGGCCATCACTCCATTCCTTCTTGAGACTGTCCATCAATACATTACATCTTGAGACTGTCCATTACTCCATTACATCGTGAGACTATCCATCAATCCATTCCATCTTGAGACTGTCCATCAATGCCTTTCACCTCTAGCCTGGCCATCAATTCATACCATCTTTAGACTGTCCATCAATGCCTTTCCCCTACAGCCTGGCCATCAATCCATTCCATCTTGAGACTGTCCATCAATTAATTCCCCCAACAGCCTGGCCATCAATACATTCCATCTTGAGACTGTCCAACACTCCATTCCATCTTGAGATTGTCCATCACTCCATTCCATCTTGAGACTGTCCATCAATTCATTCCATCTTGTGACTGTCCATCAATGTCTTTCATCTACAGCCTGTCCATCACTCCATTCCATCTTGAGACTGTCCATCAATTCATTCAATCTTGTGACTGTCCATCAATGCCTTTCACCTACAGCCTGGCCATCAGTTCATTCCATCTTGAGACTGTCCATCAATCCATTCCATCTTGAGACTGTCCATCAGTTCATTCCCCCTACAGCCTGGCCATCAATCCCTTCCATCTTGAGACTGTCCATCACTCTATTCCCTCTTGAGACTGTCCATCAATCCATTCCATCTTGAGACTGTCCATCAATGCCTTTCACCTTCAGATTGGCCATCAATACTTTCCACTTTCAGCCTAATTATCAATGCATTCCACTTTTCAATGGACGTCATTTTAGTAGTCATTTTAAAAATGACAAGCAGCCATATGACAGTTACTTATCGAATTTACTTTTGTGGTGATAAATATTTGTTATCTCTTACATTTGAACTAAATTTCATCTTCATTCTTCTGGTTTGTTTATCGCAACTCTCTAATTTTCATTAATCTTATCTTTGATAAGCTATGTTAGTAAGCAACAAAGACGAATATATATGACGTGATTTAACTGATTTACCTGTTGAATCTTTAGCATAAGAAATGAAAGTTCAAATCAGTTTTACGTTGCTTATGTAGAATTATAATCTTGCTGTTGATTGCAATAAACATCAAATGTCAAAATGTTCACGCTATTATGCTAAATAGGAAAGACCAAGTATTTTTTATTGTTTTATTAATTTTTTAAATCCTTTCTAGACCGTTTGAAATTTTAGTTAAATATTTTGTTTGTTTCTGATTTTGATGTTCTTGCAAAAATCAAATAATTGTCGGATTTTAATAAAAATTTCAGTACTTATTCACAAATGAATGAAATTATTTTTGAAATTTTTTCTTAGAAAATCTTGGGAAAAATATATATTTTTCGCATACATTACCCCTACTTAATTTCATGAAATTTCGAGAAATTCAATTTTAATTGCAAAGTTTGTTTTATTATTTAAAATCAGGACTCCTTAGAGAATGTTAAACATCAATTTTTGTTTTCAAACTGCTAATAATTTTCGGAAAATCTGCTCCCAATCATAAAATAGTAAATGCAATAAACTATGACATTATTTAATTAGAAAAACTTTTAATTGCTTTTATAAATAAGATTCATTAAAGACATTATTGTCTTCAGAAAAAAATTATTTCGATGAATAATGAATTTTTACAAGAATTGTTTATATTTTTTTTAATTTTAATAATGATTATATATATATATATATATATATATATATATATATATATATATATATATATATATAATTTATATATATAATTTATATATAAATCTTTTAAAATTCCTGCGTTACTTTAATTGCGTTAGGTGATATTGTTATTAAGTTAAAATTATATTTACTAATAAAAAATTGAAAAGTTTAATACAAATCATCACGCACCAAGATTTTTTAAATATTTTAAAAAAATGTTATATATGTATAAAGGTGCACATTTTGAGAGTACAGGCGACCGTACACGACATTATCAGAAAACAAAAGCGATGACTATAATAAATTTAAATTCAATATTCTTACAATTAGATTACGGGGAATATTTTCAAACATTTGTAAAATTACTGAGTACTTCAAAATTATATACAAAAAGCGCTCACGTCATTTTCTTAAATTATGTTTTACACATAAAATCACCGTAGAACAATATAAAGCTATCATAACTATTGTGAGACCGGAAACTACATACACAATAGACTCTTCCAGACCTATATTAAGTAGGCGACATAGCAGAGAGTGACAGAGAGTGACACAGAGAGACAGTGAGAGTCTAGTACGACTACCAGTGTTGGACAATAACTTACAGTAAGCTCTGCTTACACTATCTCTGTAACCCGTTGTTAATATATCTTTCTTACATCTAATCCGTGTTTTCCTTCTGTGGTCCCAACTTTGGCCCCACATCAGTAGCGACGAGGATTCTAGAAACGCACTCACGGCGAAACCTAAATACCTTACCAGTCCCACATCTGTGTCGACGAAGAATTCTAGAAACACATTCACGTCGAAAAACCGCAATACATTGCCAGTCCTACATCAGTGGCGACAGAAAAGATTCGTGAATTTCGTTCTCACCATATCAATAGCGATAGTACTCGAAAAATACAAAAACTCCACGCGTTCCCACAGCAGCGTTGAACGAGAAATTAAGCTGGTATTTCTACACCAGCGATTTAAACGCAACGCCCAGCGTCTACATATAAAAAAAATATATTCCAATACCAAACAGGAATGACGAACTAGCGATTCGACATCTACGGAATATTAAAGTCTGTCCAAATAACAAGAACGATTTCTTACAACGTCCACACACAAAAAAAACAGTTGTCCGTAAAACAAACTGACAATACAAGAGCAAGTACTACCATTATACTCAAGTTTTCGAAAAAAACTATCGAAAAATTTTTTATCTAACTGAGTTGAACTCGGGCATAAAATTATTCTCCCTCAAATTCACTGAGGTGAGTTTTCTCTTTTTATAACTCTATAAAAAAATACATAAGTGTGTTGAAAATGTATTCAATTACGTCAAAATTAACGGAACCACGGGAAAAAAGCTAAACACATAATTCGTTTAGTTTAACTATTGTCTGTCCATATTTTTTTCTGTAAAAGAAAAAAAAACAGGAACAAAAATCTATCAAGATTTTTTTTGTGTACCTCCACGTGTTTCAAAGAAACAAAAAAAGCGCTGTCATTTTTAAATATGGAAGATTTGCAAAAAGTAGTTGCCCAAATGTTAAAACTAAATTTGGATCAGCAAGAAAAATCAGAAGAAAGACAACAACAACTATTTTTGGAATTACATAAACAACAAATAGAATTCCAACAAATTACGCTTCAGAATGCTGAACTACAACAGAAACAACTTAAAGAGTTACTCGTGAATGCATTAAAAGGCTCAAACTCTGAAAAAGATACAATATTCTCCTAGAGTACAATCTACAATTCAATAGAAAGCTTTGAATACGTACCAGAGGAAGACAAAACGTTCCAGGCTTTTTACAGGCGCTACGAAGATATTTTCAACGTAGACTGTGAACAATGGTCCAGTAAAAAGAAGGTACGTCTTCTATTGAGAAAACTGGGAACTACAGAACATAGTACGTTCGTAGACTTCATACTACCCAAGAAAACGACTGACTTGGATTTTTCAGAGACTATTAAGCTCCTATCGGAACTATTCGGGCCTAACACAACCTTGTTCCACAAACGTTGGAAATGTCTGAACACAGTCAAAAGACAACCAGCAAGATATTCTAACGTTTGCAGCATCGGTAAACAAGCTCTGTAATGATTTTAAACTAGCCGAATTGACTGCTGATGATTTCAAGTGCTTAATTTTCGCACAAGGTCTAGTATCAGCAGAAGACGCCGAAGTCAGACCACGGGTACTGACCAAGTTTGAGAACGAACAAGAATTGACTCTCCAAAAACTGGCAGAGGACTGTCAAAGAGTAATATCTGTAAAGTGTGACACTATCCAGGAATCAGGTGTGACTCAGATTAATAAAATCAGAAGCAAGTCTACCTCCTATTCCCCTCAAAAAGACAAAAGGCAAATCTCATGTCCTAAATAACGCAGTAACCAAAACCCCAAAAAGTTAAAGAAACCGCCCGGACCATGTTACCATTGTGGTAAATGGCATTGTATGAAATTCTGTCTAGTTAAGAACAAAAAATATTGCAAAAATTGCAATAAAAGTGGGCATACTTTAACTTCGTGCTGGTACGCCAACAGAACGAGAAAACCCAAAAATAAAATTAGGCAAGCTCAATTTGACAATATTGTCGATAGGAATTTAAGAAAATATGTAACTGTGGATATTTTCAATAATTCCATTAAATTCCAGCTTGACTCGGGTTCAGATCTTTCAACCATTAATTGGCGTACTTGGCGAAAATTAAACAAGCCGACCTTATTAAAAACGGATAAAACGACAAAATCCGTAACTGGCGAAAAGATTTTAGGTGAGGTAATACTTACAGTAACAGTAAATGGAGTTACCAAAAAGCTCAAAGCCTACGTATTAAAAAGTTCAGACAACTTATTTGGAACTGATTGGATAGAAACATTCAATCTTTGGGATTGCCCAATAACTACATTCTGTCGCAAGATACAAAGTACAACGTCCAATTTGGTAAATCTAAAAAAGGAACTCAAACAAAAATTTCCCCAGGTTTTTTCTGGTGGCCTTGGGAAATGTACTAAAATGAAAGCTAAGTTCAAGGTGAAGGACGGTGCACAACCGGTATTCAAAAAGAAACGGAATGTCCCTTTCGCTGCTCTAGAACAAATTAACAAAGAGTTAGATAGACTCGAACAAGCAGGTATTCTGTCAAAAACAGATTGCAGCGAGTGGGCAGCACCTAGGGTCTACATAAAAAAGAAGTCCAATCAAATACGAGCCAACGCGATCAGAAACATGCCGGCCCCAGATAACGTTCAAGCGTTACAAAGCTTCCTCGGACTAGCTAACTTTTACCAAGGGTTCATTAAGAACATGCAAAATTTGAGACGGCCTCTCAACCAACTTTAAAAAAAGGACAAACAATGGTCATGGACCTCGTAATGCCAAGACGCATTTGAGAAGATCAAGAAAACTCTTACTTCAGACCTCTCCCTCACCCATTACGACCCTAGTTTCGATATCATAGTCGCAAGTGATGCAAGCTCGTACGGCATGGGTGCTTGCATATTACATAAACTGCCAGACGGTTCGCGAAAAGCTGTGGCTCGCGCATCAAGATCTCTAGTTCGATCTCGACATGCCCCAAGTCTCTCCTGAAGTGCGACGCTCAGGAAGGAAAAGGAAATTTACTCAACCGCTTGACGTAAATCCCAAGAGGAAAAAGTATTAACAGTTTTATTTTTTCTCTCCTTTTCAAAAAGAAAACTCTTTGGAAGGGGGGTATTGTGAAACGGGAAACTACCTACACAATAGACTCTTCCAGGCCTATATTAAGTAGGTGACATAGCACTCTAGAGGGTGGCAGCGAGCGACATTTTTGACTTATTTCTGACTGTTTCTCTCTCCCCCACTTTTTATTTCAACTGTGTTGGTGTTTGGACGAACTTTTTCTGAAAAAAATCCGGACATTATTATCTGATAAGTTATTGTTTTAGTTTCATTCTTTTTAATTTTTTCTATTTCTTTTTTGTTTGTTTTGTATTTGGGCCTTAGCTCACATTTTTTCTTTTTTTAGTCCGGTAAGACTTTGTCAAACCGGACGACTGCTTTTTTATTTTTATTTATTTAAAAAAAAAGACCAGTTTAGGAAAAAAAAAAAAAGAAAAAGAAGCTTTTTGTTTATTTCTTTTTATTTTTTTTAGCGACTTCAGTCGCCTTCTTTCTCCTTTTTATTTTTGACTAGTTTATTTTTTCTTTTAATTCATTTTCTTTAGCGGCGTCAGCCGCTAAACTTTAATTTTTAATTTTTGTACATTTGTTTGTTTTGAAAAAAGAGAGAAGTTTTCTGGTTTTTCTTTTTATTTTCGGCTGCCTTCGGGCGCCATTTTTATTTTTATTTAAGAGAAAGTCTTACCTGTTTGTTTTTATTTCAGTCCTTTTTGTCATTTAATTTTTGTTTGTTTGTTTATTTTTTTTAATTTCCTGGTTTATCCAGGCTATCTTTATTTTTTGTTATTTTTTCCCCAACTCCTCTCCCTGTGTGTTAAAATATAAAACCCGCTAGTGGTTGTTTCCACAACCTTGCAGTATGGCCGACGAAGGCAGTCGGTCCAAAGTGAGAAAAGACCTCTTTGGGAAGGTGGACAATACCAACCCAAAGGATGAGACAAAAAAGCGGGCTGGTAAAAGCCCAAAAGCTAATAACAGCCCAAAAGCTAACAGCCCTAAAAATGACCAAAGTTCCTCCGGAAAAGGAGAAAGTCCAAAGATCGATGTTGCCCCTAAAGACGCATCGGGGAAAGTTAGTGGGGAGTCGCCCTCTTGTTGGAAGTCCCCTCCGAATTGTATTTTGAACATGGCGGATTTCCTGGACAAGGCGAAAGGTTTTGCCCATCTGGTGAAGAAAGATGGCTTCGTCGATGATGTCCAGGAACTCGGTATGTTCGCCAAGAGAATGGTGACCGTTTTTGTGGTCGACAAGAAAACCAAAAAGATTTGTCGCTCCACGAAAGACATTGTGATTAAATCACTTTTGTCCCTGGGGATAAAACCCCAAAGAGTCATTAAAGGTAGGGGATTTTTCATGTGGGACATTCTGCTGCCCACACCAGAAGATTGCCTGTCTATGGCCAAGAAGGAATTAATAACTAAGGATCTCATTCTTAGAACCGAGTATGAGGGCCGCAGGCGGACCAGGGTGGCAGTTTTTGAGGTTCCTCCTCAAATTTCGGGAGAGCTTCTGGCTGCATTTTTTATGCAGTACGGCCAGATTTTAGGAGCTCTCTCCGACAATCTGAACGGGGGATGGACGTTTGACATCATGCTTGATCAAGAGGCCTTCAAGTCCGTCCCCAACTGTTTGGTTTTAGGTGACCGGAAAATGCCGGTCATTGTGACTGGTAGGCGACCGACTTGCTGGAGGTGTGGAGAGACTGTCACCTTTCCTCCTCCTGCCCAGGGAAGAAGGCCCCTGGAGTTCCGGGTCACAGGCGACCAAAATACCCCCCTTGGCCGATAAGGTAAAATCCGCGGCACCTGTAATGGGTCTAGCTGCGAGGCGGACCGATGGGCAAAGTCCCTCGGTTGGGTCTAAGCCCACATTGCCCCCGAAACCGACGCCTGCCACTAGTGTGGTTAAGGAGAAGGATGAGGGGGAATGGCACCTCGTGGTTAGGGGCAAGGGGAAGAGCCAAACAGCGGTTCCTCCGTCCCAGCATGACTCCAGGGACACCATCACCTACAGCCCCATTCCCTCTACCAGCGCTGAGGGCGACGCCTCTGCGTCATACGAAAAGACGGCTACAGATGCTCAAAAATTAAATGAGCCAAGTTGGCAAAAAATTTTGGATATAAAGAAACTAAAAGAGAAATTGGAAGCGAAGCGGGGAAAAGAAAAAAAATCGTCGGGGGCACCGGCCCCTTTATCCTCTGCCCCGTCTTCTCCTAATTCATCCAAATTCACAAAGCCTCATCCGCCCAAATCACTGTCAAATTCACCAGCAAAACACATACACTCTACTAAGCCTTCGCCTGTAAGGACTCCTTCTGGGTGGACCCCATCTACCACCCCTAACATTTCGCCAATGTCCACACCCAGTCATACACCCATTCATACACCTCAGAAAAAGAGAGTCAGAAGTCCTGACTCTCAAAACATAACTGATAAAAAGAAGAAAAAAGTGAAGCCACCTTATTTCCCAGGGGAAGACGTCTGCCGCGTTTCCCGGGACCAGGCGGAGAGGGTGTTTGGACAGACCCGAAATCCAAAGGATTTAAAAATCCTTTGGAATTTCCAAAACATTAATAATAAAGAGGTGGAAAGGCCCGAGAATTTCCCCTCCGCCAAAAGGGTCTTAACAGTCATCAGAACGGGCCCGGGAACGCGGGAGATTTGGGGCATGATAGAGGAGGCCCAGTCATCTCTAAAAATGGTGCCCCCTGCTGCATACCTACTAGACCCGGATAGTGACGAAGCAAATCAAAAACTTAAGGGGAGGGTCCCGGTTTTCGTTCACCCATCCCTTTATAGAGCATTAAAACTCACATACCCTTCGGACATCGGCGGCTTGTCTCAGGACGATACCGTCGAAAATGAGATGGCGTCGGGATCCATGGGACGAGCTGTGGGTGTCCTCACCCCAGCCATGTTCTATCCTGAAGGGCAACCCTAATCGGCCTCACGATGGCGCTCTGGTTAGCAAGTTTGAATGCCCGGGGCCTGAGGTCCGAGTCTCGCAGGGTGAGGCTCTCTCGTGACCTTCAGCGCCTCGGGGTGAATATATGTTGTTTGCAAGAGACCCGGTTTAATTCTCATGATCGTGAGGACATACTGTCGAGGGGGTTCGCCCTTTATTCAGCATGTTTTGATGGTTGTTCGAGGGGTGTCTCTTGGCTAGTTTGCAGGTCTTTGAAGGCTGCATGTACCCTTGTCTTCGCGGATCCGGCGGGCAGGCTTTGCGTGCTGGATGTTACCATAAAGGAGAAGCATCTTCGTCTCATTGGGGTTTATGCGCCCAATATCCATTCCGAGCGGCCTGCTTTGTTTCGGCAGATCGCGCCGTTCTTGACGACGTCTCGTCGGGTACTTTTAGCAGGGGATTGGAATGCCGTCCTTGACCCCGATATAGATCGAATAGGGCACAAAAAGGTACTTACAACCCGGATGTGAAACCATTTCGGGACTTTATCGATGGGTTTGATCTCGTCGATAAGTTCCGGAATGAACACCCTCGGGAGGTAGCATGGACTTGGACTACTAGTGGCAGCTCGGCTCCTGGCTCGCTTGCGAGCTACCTGGACCGAGTCTTAGTTAGGAGAGTCGATGTAGGGCTCTTAGGTTGTCCAAGTTTCCATTACATAGTTTATACGGACCATAGGCTTGTCCGGGTCCGTGTAAACTTAGATAAACCTAAGGTTAAGTCGGCTGGTTACTGGAAATTGAACTGTTCGCTTTTCAGTGATCAGGGTTTCCGGGACCAGCTGCTACTAACAATCCAGAAGGAATTGACGGGAGCGGTTGTGGGAAATGCCTGGTGGGGCAAATTAAAATCTAAGATTCGTTCGTTTGCTGCCGACTTTAGTCGTCGGCTCAATTTAGATAAATTAGCGGCGCAAACGGCTTTAGAGGAAAAAAAAAGTTGATCGGGCCGTGAAATCCCGTGTTAGTGGGGACATAGTCTTAGCTAAGGCAGAGTTGGCCTCCTTGCTTATCAAGAAGGATCAAGCTCTGGTAGTTAGGGCTAGGTTAAAAGAATGTCTTCTGAGGCAACGAATATGGCCGCTGAACTGCGTGTAGAGGAAAATCGAAACGCGGCCAGGCGACATATAGCGTGCGTCACATTACCGGATAAGCGGACTGTGACTACAAACGCGGGCATATGTGAGGTCTTTCGAGATTATTTTCAGGAGCTTTTCACCAGGGAGCCCGGTCTGAGTTCTGCTCAGTTCGACGCCTATTTAGCTGACTTTTCCTGCCTCTCGGCAGCTGAAGTGGCTAGGTGCGAGGGCCGTATAACAGAGTCGGAAATCTGGGAAGCGCTGAAGCAGGTTGGCCTGGATAAGTCTCCGGGATTAGATGGTCTGCCTTACGAAGTGTATTTGAGGTTGTCGCACGTTTTTGTGCCTTTGCTGGAACTGATGTACAACCACTGGATGAGGCAGGGTCTTTACCTCAACGCTTCACCAGAGGTGTCATCAAGTTGCTGCGTAAGGACAAGGACGGTGGGGATGGGTTAGGGAACTTTCGCCCTTTAACGATGTTAAACACTGACTTAAAGATTTTGGCGAAGATCTTGGCCAACCGTTTGCAGCTTGTCCTGTCTAGTCTGATTGGCCCTGAACAGACTTGTGCTGTGAAGGGCAGGACTATTCAGGATAACCTTCATATGGTACGCCTGATCTTAGAACAAGTCGACAGTGAAGCCGCGCTGATCAATTTAGATCAGTCCAAGGCCTTCGATAGGGTTGACCATCGATTTCTGGAGGCTGTCCTTTCGGCGGCCGGTTTCGGAGCCGACTTTCGCTCCTGGATCCGTCTCTTGTATGCGACCCCGGTGCGCTGGTGGAAGTGAATGGGGTAAGATCGAAGCCTTTCGTATTGTCTCGCTCCATTCGTCAAGGTTGTCCGCTATCGCCTCTGCTGTACGTTCTTGCGTTGGAGCCTTTCCTTCGCAAGTTAAAGGCGAATCCGGTCCCTACGCGGTATTTCGCTGCCTGGTGCTAACACCTCGGCCAGGTATTCTGCCTATGCTGACGACGTTTCGGTTCTTGTGTCGAGCAGAGCCGAGATTAACGAAGTCAGTAAGCAGATCAGTGGGTATGAGTTGGTGACAGGGGGGCCAAAATCAACCGCGATAAGTCTGTGGGCTTGCGGTTGGGTGCGTGGAAGGAGTTTCTCTTCCCGGACCTTTCCTCTGGACGGATGGGCCGATCAAGATACTCGGCGTCTGGTTCGGTCCTGATCTCCAGTTGGAAAGAATTGGTCGGAGGTACAGGGGCGGGCCGAGGTCGCGGCTAGTCTGTGGTCTCGGAGGGACTTTCCCTGAAGGCAAGGGCGGAAGTTTGTGGTTCCCACATCTATCCGATACTCCTCTACCGTCTTTCTGTGCTTCCACTCCCGTGTGCCCGACTAACATCGTTAGTCAAGGTCTTGTTCTCTTTCTTGTGGAGAGGCAAGTCCCACATGGCATCTCGCGAGATCTGTTGCCTTCATCCCTCTGAGGGCGGTCTGGGAATGCCTAGCATTGAGATTCGTCAATATATGCTACGCATTACCTTTCTCGACCGAATGTGTCGCGGTTTGGAGGAGGTGGGCACCTTTTGGAAAGAAGATGTCCGCACTCGTGCGAGGAGGAGGCCGGTCGTACTCCACGTGGCGAGTGCTCCTTCTATCGTGAATGTCGTCGCGCTTTGAAGCTCCTCTTGCGGTCGTCGGTTGGCCTCTCCGACGCCCAAGCGTTGTCTCGTAAGGCATTATATCGTGTGTTAGTTAGGGGGGCCGTTCAAGATGATCTGATCGACGAGCTCGGTCTTACGAGGCAGGAGGCTCGCTCGGTTTGGCCTTGGGCGCCTGGGTTGAAATGTCTCAATAACGATGAGGCATCACTCACCTGGCTGATGATTCGCGGGGCCCTCTGGGTCGGCAAAAGACTTTGTTCAGCAGGCTTGGAGAAATATCCAAACTGTCGTCGCTGTACTGGGAATGTCGAGACCATTGGTCACGCCTTTTTTCAGTGCAGTGCGGTAGTGCCGTTGTGCAGGTTTGTTGAAGGCCTCATGGTTCGCATGCTGCAGGGAAAGTTTTTGTCCTGGAAGCCAGTTCTGTTTGTAGCAATGTGGTATCGCAATTGACGAAGGCTGAACACTATGTGTTCTGTTGCTTACTAGGGGTTATGCGAGTCGTGATTTGGACGACGCGACAGAAGGGATTTTATGATGGCGAGAAGTTCACCTTTTCCCAACTAATCTTGTACTTTAGGCATCAGCTTAAAGTCAAGATTAGGACGGAAAGGCGGCGGCTCCCATCATCAGAATTCGCCAAAAGGTGGGTGAATCTTGCGCGAATGTGTAGAGTGAAAGGGCTGACCTTGAGTGGCATTTAGATGTCGGTTAGGCACAGAATATTGTCCTAACAGGGTGGAACATTGGCAACCCACCCAATTATTAGGTTAGACTAGGTTTTTGTTTTATTTAGTTTTTACTTTTCTTTTTCCCGTTTAACTTAGCTAGGGTATGTAAGCTCATTGGTCCCTTTTATTTCTGTCCCCATTTTTTACTTTTTGTTTAATTCCCCATCCCTCCCTTGTTGGGTGGTTAGTGATGTCAGTTTGCTGGTGGATGCGGGACGCCTTTCGTTTCGGGTGTGTGTTTTCGTATTTGTTGTTGTGTATGAATGAGTGAGTGTTTGTGTGAATGCTTGATGGTCTGAATGTGTAATCTTTTTCTTAGTCCCGCATCGTTTTTCGTCTAGTAAACTGACATTTCTGCCACATTCATAGTTTGTGGGGGGTTTTATTACTAACTCAGTTTTGTTTAGTTTTATTGTAAATATTTTAGTTCATTCTGTAAATACACATTTGGGGATTTTTTTTAAAAAAAGTTGTTAATTTTATGACCCTCCCCCCATGAACAATATTTGTACATATGGGGTCTAGTTAGGACGTCATAGAGAAACTGAGGTATTATGGTGGTCGTAGTAAGAATGGTAGGAGTGAATGTGATGTTTTGGTGATTGGTTTATTGTTGGCATGTCTGGGTCAGTGTCTGTGACTAGCTAAGTTTTAGATTAATGACAGAAGAAGACCGTCATTCCCCAATCCCCCTTGTTGGCCTTGTGCCTTATTTGTTTGTATAAAACAATAAATATTGTGGCAGCGAGCGACATTTTTGACTTATTTCTGACTGTTTCTCTCTCCCCCACTTTTTATTTCAACTGTGTTGGTGTTTGGACGAACTTTTTCTGAAAAAAATCCGGACATTATTATCTGATAAGTTATTGTTTTAGTTTCATTCTTTTTAATTTTTTCTATTTCTTTTTTGTTTGTTTTGTATTTGGGCCTTAGCTCACATTTTTTCTTTTTTTAGTCCGGTAAGACTTTGTCAAACCGGACGACTGCTTTTTTATTTTTATTTATTTAAAAAAAAGACCAGTTTAGGAAAAAAAAAAAAAAGAAAAAGCTTTTTGTTTATTTCTTTTTATTTTTTTAGCGACTTCAGTCGCCTTCTTTCTCCTTTTTATTTTTGACTAGTTTATTTTTTCTTTTAATTCATTTTCTTTAGCGGCGTCAGCCGCTAAACTTTAATTTTTAATTTTTTGTACATTTGTTTGTTTTGAAAAAAGAGAGAAGTTTTCTGGTTTTCCTTTTATTTTCGGCTGCCTTCGGGCGCCATTTTTATTTTTATTTAAGAGAAAGTCTTACCTGTTTGTTTTTATTTCAGTCCTTTTTGTCATTTAATTTTTGTTTGTTTGTTTATTTTTTAATTTCCTGGTTTATCCAGGCTTTCTTTATTTTGTGTTTTTTTTTTCCCAACTCCTCTCCCTGTGTGATAAATCGACAAAAACCCGCTAGTGGTTATATCCACAATTTTTCAGTATGGCCGACGAAGGCAGTCGGTCCAAAGTGAAGAAAGACCTCTTTGGGAAGGTGGACAATACCAACCCAAAGGATAATGAAGTGAAAAAGCGGGCTGGAAAAAGCCCGAAAGCTGACCTAAGTACCTCCAGAAAAGGAGAAAGTCCTAAGAATGATGTTGCCCCTAAAGAGGCACCAAGGAAATCGAGCGAGGAGTCGCCCTCTTGTTGGAAGTCCCCTCCGAGTTGTATACTGAACATGGCGGATTTCCTGGACAAGGCGAAAGGTTACGCCCATCTGGTGAATAAAGATGGGTTCGCCGATGATGTCCAGGAACTCGGTATGTTCGCTAAGAGAATGGTGACCGTTTTTGTGGTGGACAAGAAAACCAAAAAGATTTGTCGCTCCACTAAAGACATTGTGATTAAATCACTTTTGTCCCTGGGGATAAAACCCCAAAGAGTTATAAAAGGTAGGGGTTTCTTCATGTGGGACATTCTGCTGCCCACACCAGAAGATTGCCTGGCTATGGCCAAAAAAGAACTGATCACTAAGGATCTAATATTAAGGACCGAGTACGAAGGCCGCAGGCGGACCAGGGTGCCCGTTTTCGAGGTTCCTCCTCAAATTTCGGGAGAGCTTCTGGCTGCATTTTTTATGCAGTACGGCCATATTTTAGGAGCTCTCTCCGACAATCTGAACGGGGGATGGACTTTTGACATCATGCTTGATCAAGAGGCCTTCAAGTCCGTCCCCAACTGTTTGGTTTTAGGCGACCGGAAAATGCCGGTCATTGTGACTGGTAGGCGTCCGACTTGCT
This sequence comes from Acanthosepion pharaonis, assembly GCA_903632075.3. Lineage (NCBI taxonomy): Eukaryota > Metazoa > Mollusca > Cephalopoda > Sepiida > Sepiidae > Acanthosepion > Acanthosepion pharaonis. Next base: position 3,547,850 of record CAHIKZ030003702.1, read on the forward strand.
GGAGGTGTGGAGAGACTGGTCACCTTTCCTCCTCCTGCCCAGGGAAGAAGGCCCCTGAGCTCCGGTCGTAGGTGACCAAAAACCCCCCCTTGGCCGATAAGGATAAATCCGCGGCACCTGTAATGGGTCTAGCTGCGAGGCGGACCGATGGGCAAAGTCCCTCGGTTGGGTCCAAGCCCACATTGCCCCCCGAAACCGACGCCTGCCACTAGTGTGGTTAAGGAGGAGAAGGAGGGGGAATGGCACCTCGTGGTTAGGGGGCAAGGGGAAGAGCCAAACAGCGGTTCCTCCGTCCCAACATGACACCAGGGACATTATCACCTACAGCCCCATTCCCTCTACCAGCTCTGAGGGCGACGCCTCGGCGTCGTACGAAAAAACGGCAACCGAAACTCAAAAACTAAACGAACCGAGTTGGCAAAAAATACTTGACATTAAAAGCTGAAAGAGAAGCTGGAATCAAAGCGGGGAAAGAAAAAAAAAAATCGCTGGGGGCACCGGCCCCTCTATCCTCTGCCCCGTCTTCCCCTTCATCTAAATTCACCAAGCCACCTCCGCCAAAATCTGTGTCGATCTCACCTGCCAAAAAAATACATTCATCCAAACCTTCCCCAGTTAGAACACCTTCGGGTTGGACTCCCTCTACCACACCCAATCCTTCTCCAATGTCTACTCCTGCTCAGTCACCTCAGAAAAAAAGGGGCAGAAGCATCGAAACTCAAATTGCGGCCGACATGAAAAAGAAAAACATTATCAAACCTCCATATTTCCCAGGGGAAGACGTCTGCCGCGTTTCCCGGGACCAGGCGGAAAGGGTATTTGGACAAACCAGAAATCCAAAGGATTTAAAAATCCTTTGGAATTTTCATAGTATTAACGACAAAGAGGTTGAAAGGCCTGAGAATTTCCCTTCTGCGAAAAGGGTTTTAACAGTTATTAGAACGGGCCCGGGAACGCGGGAGATTTGGGGTATGATAGAGGAGGCCCAGTCATCTCTAAAAATGGTGCCCCCTGCTGCCTACCTGTTGGATCCTGATTCAGATGGAGCAAGCCAGAAAATTAAAGGGAGGGTCCCAGTTTTTGTTCACCCATCCCTTTATAGAGCTTTGAAACTTACCTACCCTTCGGACATCGGCGGCTTGTCTCAGGATGATACCGTCGAGAATGAGATGGCGTCTGGTTCCAGCCATGTTCTATCCTGAAAGGCAACCCTAATCGGCTTCACGATGGCTCTCTGGTTAGCTAGTTTGAATGCCCGGGGCCTGAGGTCCGAGTCTCGCAGGGCGAGGCTCTCTCGTGACCTTCAGTGCCTCGGGGTGAATATATGTTGTTTTCAAGAGACCCGGTTTTCTTCTCATGATCGTGAGGACATACTGTCTAGGGGGTTCGCCCTTTATTCAGCATGTTTTGATGGTTGTTCGAGGGGTGTCTCTTGGCTAGTGAGCAGGTCTTTGAAGGCTGCTTGTACCCGTGTCTTCGCGGATCCGGCGGGCAGGCTTTGCGTGCTGGATGTTACCATAAAGGATAAGCTTCTTCGTCTCATTGGGGTTTATGCGCCCAATATCCATTCCGAGCGGCCTGCTTTTGTTTCGGCAGATCGCGCCGTTCTTGACGACGTCTCGTCGGATAATTTTAGCGGGGGATTGGAATGCCGTCCTTGACCCCGATATAGATCGGATAGGGCACAAAAAGGTACTTACAACCCGGATGAAACCATTTCGGGACTTTGTCGATGGGTTTGATCTCGTCGATAAGTTCCGGAATGAACACCCCTCGGGAGGTAGCATGGACTTGGACTACTAGTGGCAGCTCGGCTCCTGGCTCGCTTGCGAGCTACCTGGACCGAGTCTTAGTTAGGAGAGTCGATGTAGGGCTCTTAGGCTGTCCAAGTTTCCATTATATAGTTTATACGGACCATAGGCTTGTCCGAGTCCGTGTAAACTTAGATAAGCCTAAGGTTAAGTTGGCTGGTTACTGGAAATTGAACTGTTCGCTTTTCAGTGATCAGGTTTTCCGGGACCAGCTGCTACTAACAATCCAGAGGGAATTGACGGGAGCGGTTGTGGGAAATGCCTGGTGGGGCAATTTAAAATCTAAGATTCGTACGTTTTGCTGCCGACTTTAGTCGTCGGCTCAATTTAGATAAATTAGCGGCGCAAACGGCTTTAGAAAAAAAGTTGATCGGGCCGTGAAATCCCGTGTTAGGGGGGACATAGTCTTAGCTAAGGCAGAGTTGGCCTCCTTGCTTATCAAGAAGGATCAAGCTCTGGTAGTTAGGGGTAGGTTAAAAAAGAATGTCTTCTGAGGCAACGAATATGGCCGCTGAACTGCGTGTAGAGGAAAATCGAAACGCGGCCAGGCGACATATAGCGTGCGTCACATTACCGGATAAGCGGACCGTGACTACAAACGCGGGCATATGTGAGGTCTTTCGAGATTACTTTCAGGAGCTTTTCACCAGGGAGCCCGGTCTGAGTTCTGCTCAGTTCGACGCCTATTTAGCTGACTTTCCCTGCCTCTCGGCAGCTGAAGTGGCTAGGTGCGAGGGTCCCATAACAGAGTCGGAAATCTGGGGAAGCGCTGAAGCAGGTTGGCCTGGATAAGTCTCCGGGATTAGATGGTCTGCCCTACGAAGTTTACTTGAGGTTGTCGCACGTTTTTTGTGCCTTTGCTGGAACTGATGTACAACCACTGGATGAGGCAGGAGTCTTTACCTCAACGCTTCACCAGGGTGTCATCAAGTTGCTGCGTAAGGACAAGGACGGTGGGGATGGGTTAGGGAACTTTCGCCCTTTTAACGATGTTAAACACTGACTTAAAGATTTTGGCGAAGATCTTAGCCAACCGTTTGCAGCTTGTCCTGTCTAGTCTGATTGGCCCTGAACAGACTTGTGCTGTGAAGGGCAGGACTATTCAGGATAACCTTCATATGGTACGCCTGATCTTAGAACAAGTCGACAGTGAAGCCGCACTGATCAATTTAGATCAGTCCAAGGCCTTCGATAGGGTTGACCATCGATTTCTGGAGGCTGTCCTTTCGGCGGCCGGTTTCGGAGCCGACTTTCGCTCCTGGATCCGACTCTTGTATGCGACCCCGGTGCGCTGGTGGAAGTGAATGGGGTAAGATCGAAGCCTTTCGTATTGTCTCGCTCCATTCGTCAAGGTTGTCCGCTATCGCCTCTGCTTTACGTTCTTGCGTTGGAGCCTTTCCTTCGCAAGTTAAAGGCGAATCCGGTCCTACGCGGTATTTCGCTGCCTGGTGCTAACACCTCGGCCAGGTATTCTGCCTATGCTGACGACGTTTCGGTTCTTGTGTCGAGCAGAGCCGAGATTAACGAAGTCAGTAAGCAGATCAGTGGGTATGAGATGGTGACGGGGCCAAAATCAACCGCGATAAGTCTGTGGGCTTGCGGTTGGGTGCGTGGAAGAGAGTTTCTCTTCCCGGACCTTTCCTCTGGACGGATGGGCCGATCAAGATACTCGGCGTCTGGTTCGGTCCTGATCTCCAGTTGAAAAGAATTGGTCGGAGGTACAGGGGCGGGCCGAGGCCGCGGCTAGTCTGTGGTCTCGGAGGGACTTTCCCTGAAGGGAAGGGCGGAAGTTTGTGGTTCCCCATTTATCCGATACTCCTCTACCGTCTTTCTGTGCTTCCACTCCCGTATGCCCGACTAATGTCATTAGTCAAGGCCTTGTTCTCTTTCTTGTGGAGAGGCAAGGCCCACATGGCATCTCGCGAGATCTGTTGCCTTCATCCCTCTGAGGGCGGTCTGGGAATGCCTAGCATTGAGATTCGTCAATATATGATACGCATTACCTTTCTCGACCGAATGTGTATGGTTTGGATGAGGTGGGCACCTTTTGGAAAGAAGATGTCCGTAAACATTTCCCATCCCTGAGAAGTGTGAACTCGTGCGAGGAGGAGGCCGGTCGTACTCCTCGTGGCGAGTGCTCCTTCTATCGTGAATGTCGTCGTGCTTTGAAGCTCCTCTTGCGGTCGTCGGGTGGCCTCTCCGACGCCCAAGCGTTGTCTCGTAAGGCATTATATCGTGTGTGTTAGTTAGCGGGGCCGTTCAAGATGATCTGATCGACGAGCTCGGTCTTACGAAGCAGGAGGCTCGCTCGATATGGCCTTGGGCGCCTGGGTTGAAATGTCTCAATAACGATGAGACATCACTCACCTGGCTGATGATTCGCGGGGCCCTCTGGGTCGGCAAAAGACTTTGTTCAGCAGGCTTGGAGAAATATCCAAACTGTCGTCGCTGTACTGGGAATGTCGAGACCATTGGTCACGCCTTTTTTCAGTGCAGTGCGGTAGTGCCGTTGTGCAGATTTGTTGAAGGCCTCATGGTTCGCATGCTGCAGGGAAAGTTTTTTGTCCTGGAAGCCAGTTCTATTTGTAGCAATGTGGTGTCGCATTGACGAAGGCTGAACACTATGTGTTCTGTTGCTTACTAGGGGTTATGCGAGTCGTGATTTGGACGACGCGACAGAAGGGGATTATGAAGGCGAGAAGTTCACCTCTTCCCCAACTGATCTTGTACTTTAGGCATCAGCTTAAAGTCAAGATTAGGACGGAAAGGCGGCGGCTCCCATCATCAGAATTCGGTAAAAGGTGGGTGAATCTTGCGCGAATGTGTAGAGTGAAAGGGGCTGACCTAGAGTGGCATTTAGATGTCGGTTAGGCACAGAATATTGTCCTAACAGGGTTGAACATAGGCAACCCACCCAGATATTAGGTTAGACTAGGTTTTGTTTTTGAATATTTAGTTTTTTCTTTTTTTTTCCCGTTTAACTTAGCTAGGTATGTAAGCTCATTGGTCCCTTTTATTTCTGTCCCTATTTTTTACTTTTGTTTAATTCCCCATCCCCTCCCTCGTTAGGTGGTTAGTGATGTCGGTTTTCTGGTGGATGCGGGACGCCTTTCGTTTCGGGTGTGTGTTTTCGTATTTGTTGTTGTGTATGAATGAGTGAGTGTTTGTGTGAATGCTTGATGGTCTGAATGTGTAATCATTTTCTTAGTCCCGCATCGATTTCGTCTGGTAAACGGACATTTCTGCCACATTCATAGTTTGTGGGGGGTTTTATTACTAACTCAGTTTTGTTTAGTTTTATTGTAAATAATTAATGCATTTTGTAAATACTCATTTGGGTTTTTTTTTAAAAGTTGTTATTTTAAGACCCTCCCCCCATGAACATTATTTGTATATATGGGGACTAGTTAGGACGTCATAGAGAAACTGAGGTATTATGGTGGACGTAGTAAGAATGGTAGGTGTGAATGTGATGTTTTGGTGATTGGTTTATTGTTGGCATGTTTGGGTCAGTGTCTGTGACTAGCTAAGTTTTAGATTAATGACAGTAGAAGACCGTCATTCCCCAATCCCCCTTTTTGGCCTTGTGCCTCATTTGTTTGTAATTTTTTACGAAACAATAAATATTGTGACAGAGAGTGACAGTGAGAGTCTAGTGCGACTACCAGTGTTGGACACTAACTTATAGTAAGCTCTGCTTATACTATCTCTGTAACCTGTTGTTAATATATCTTTCTTACATCTAATCCGTCTTCCGTGTTTTCCTTCTGTGGTCCCAAATTTGGCCCCACATCAATTACCTTTTTGTCACTTATTAGCACTCGTCAATCACGTAAATATGTCTACCGCTGGTTAAAAATACAGCTACTGTTTGTTTTAAAAATGTATTTCTGTCTTAAAATAAATATTATTTATTTCAAATCAGATTAATTATACTTTACATCAGCTACTCAAATAAAGTTCCAGAAAAGTATATTGTATTTTTGGAAGATTTTTAATAATCATCTATTTAGAAAGAAATGGAATTCGATCCCAATCAATATAATTTCAATTCGAACTGCACTAGAGTATTTTGCTTACAGAGAATAGTATATTTAAGCCAGAACATTCAAGTAAATCTAAAATGAAAGCTTCAAAAAAGATTTTCATTTTAAAAAATTCACTTTAAACCTGAGGTATCGAAAATTAGTTGAGGCACCTAATTTACTATTTACCCGATTTTCAGTAGTGTGAGTCAAAGTTTTTAAGGAAACATTAGCAATTAAAAGAACGTCACATTTCAATTATGACAAAATTAATTTTGACATTGATGACATTTTCTAAAACTAAAAGATTAGACATTTTATAAATAATACAATAAATGCAACCAATATATATTGATACCGTTACAGAGTTTCCAAACGTAGATGGTCATCAGAATGGATTTAGCGAACGGATTACAAAGTTGTGTTATTTTTTCTTCGTGCACTTCGAAGACTCTCCATAATATTGAAATAAACTTCCAACCGCCTTGTCATTGGCGTGTCAGAAAAGGCCGCGTGTAATCATTAGAACCTTTCCAGGTTTTAGTAACAAACAGCGTTAACCTCCTTTTTCAACCTTGACAGAATATAATCATATGTTTTTCAAATTAAAAAAAATGCTTTAGCAATTAACGCCTAGCAAAGACGACGACATCGGGTCTTTCTACTCCATGTTGGATAGTGCCAAGGCTCTATGCAAATTAGAGAAAGTCATCATCATTATGGGAGACCTAAACGCCAAAGTAGGCAGGGAAAGGGCAGGGGATATAACAGGAAGATTCGGATTATGAACCCGCAACAAACGCGAAGAAAAATAGATCCAAATGTGCGCAGCCAATGACCAGGTAATAGCCAATACATGGTTCCAAGAACATCCGAGACGACTATGGACATGTAGGAGCCCAGAAGGAGAAACAACTAAAAACCAAATTGATTATATAACTATCAACAAAAGAAGCAATGATTCACCTTCGCAAGTGCCGACTGCGGAAGCGATCATCACCCTCTTATATGTGAACTAAGAGTGAAACTGCGGAAATTGAAGAAGCCTAATGCAGCACCCAACCTGAAATACAACAAACTCCTGAGCATCTGTAACCTAAAAGAAAATTATAGGGACAATGTGAAAAGAAGATACAAGGCACACAATGGAAACTCAAAATGGTACGATTTAGCGGCATCAGCAAACGATATCATCACAAAGGAGATGGGATGAAGAAGAAAAAACGAATGGATGACTGATGAGATGGAAAAAAACTCTGCCAGGATACGGAACGGAGTACAGAAAATTACACAATGAAATAAAGACCAAATAGAGGCAGGCTAAAGAAGAATGGCTAAAGGAAAAATGTGCCGAAATAGAAAGATTGAGTACTACCAACAAAAGAGACATGCACAAACAAATAAGACAACTAACAGGATAGAAGACATGCACGTCAACAGGCTGCCTAAAATCAAAAGAACGCTCATATTAGAGAAGAAAAAATTCTTCAACGCTGGAGTGAGTATATTAAAGAGAACAACCAGCAATACACAGAACAACCGACGGACCTGGAATTCTGAAAACCGAAGTAAAAACCGCACTGGCCAAATTGAACAAGGTAGCTGGGCCAGACGGAGTGGTAACGGAAATGCTGACAGCCTTAGATGACTTTGGCACAGACAAGATCACCGAAATATCAAATGAAATCTACAACAGTGGGGATATACTGGAAGACCTTAGCTATGCCTAAAAAACCAGGCGCAAACGAATGCGAACTCCACTGAAGAGTAAGCCTAATTAGCCACGTGACAAAACTCATCATCCGTATTCCGATGAATAAAACGCGCAGCAGAATCAGGCCAGAGATAGGACAAGAACAGTGAGGGTGCGTTAAAGACACCGGGACAAGGAACGCAATATTCATGCTCAGAATGTTATCAGAAAGAGTGATACAAATGCACAAGGACGTCTACCTATGTTTCATAGACTACGCAAAGGCCTTCGACAAAGTACACCACAAGAATCCAATGGAACTGCTCAGCAACCTTGATATATCCGGGAAAGATATCAGAATAATCAAGAACTTATACTGGCAGAAAATAACATGCATGCGTATAGGGAACAAGTTCAGTGAATATACAAAAATAGAAAGGGGCGTAAGGCAAGGATGCGTTTTCTCACCGGACCTGTTCAACATATGCAGCGAGGAAATTCTGAGAGAATTGGAAACCTACCGGGATTTAGCATTTACGAACGCAATCTTAACAGCATAAGATACGAAGATGAAACAATATTGATAGCAGACACGGAAAAGAAATTACAAAATCTCCTAGAGAAGGTCACCACGGAGAGTGTGAAGAAGGGACTAAGCATTCAAGAAGACGGAATGTATGGTCATCAGTAAAAGGATGAGCCGGAAATGTGATTTACAGGTCGGGAATACTAGAATCAAACAGACGTGGAAGTTTAAATATCTGGGAAGTGTTCTGACAGAGGACGGTAAGTGCGACACTCAGATCCGTAGACGTATTGGGATGGCATTCCAAAAGCTGGGCAGGAGAAATTTCTTTGGTAACAAAGCTGTTACGTGACACCTGTCCTTCTTTAAGGCAGCGAATATTGGAGGATTTTCTCAAAGAGGAAGAAAAGTCTCGAGGCGACGAAGATGAGGTTCTACATAAGAATGCCAAGGATATCATGGACTGAGCGTGTGAGCAACGATGAGGTGCTAGGGAAGTTACAAACAAGAAGAAGGCTTATAAACATCAGGAAAAGGCAGCTAAAGATTCTGGGACAGATAATGAAGAAGGAGGGCCTGAAGAATCTGATACTCACGGGTCGAATATAGGGAAAGAGAGATAAAGGAAAACAACGCGTGGCATACCTGGCGGGCTTAAGCACGTGAATGACAGAACGTGGTCTGGCGGAGAAAGCAGAGGGAAGTATCTTTTGAGAATCGAGAATGTACAAGAGGAAATAAATTAAAAAAATGCACTAGAAAAATAAGAAAAAGATTAAGCTATCAGTTTAGAAGTGGTAATGATATCCATTATATTAGGAAAATTTTGCAATATTTAAAAGCTTTTGATTAGCATAAAACGCTGGAAAACAATTCATTGAAAGTACATCTGGAATTCAGTAGATGAAATAAGGAGATATGACATTTTCAAAAAAGAAGACATCAATTTTTGTTGTTTGTTATTAGCTAACAAATAACAAGGTCAATTAAAGCATTATGGATATCGAATGTCTTGCGAATAAATGTCAAAATAATGTGACGTCGATTGTAGAAAACAATTGAGATAAATGAAAACAAAGATGGCGATAGAAGAATGGAAGAAACGAAGATGGAAGAAAATGAAGAGAAATGTGTAGTTAAAGATTTCCACTTATAACAAATACTGAAAAATTCATCAGAAATATATAATTTGTTATTTTGAACATGTAAACAGAAGCCAATAATAATAATAATAATAATAATAAAGAGCTCTAGTGTGAATGATATAAACTGGAATACATGTTTGTCCGACGTGAAACCATAGCAGTCTTGAACTTTACAAGACTAAGTAACTTTGTCAATAAGATGATAAAAGCATGTTTTACTTAAGAAATATTTTTCAACATCGAAGCTCATAACTCAATACATTTTTATTAATGGCATAGATTGAAACAAGAACATTTGAGAAAACTCGTTGTTATTTGATTCCTCTAGTGAGAAGATGCAGACAATTTTAATAATAATAAGTATTTTGGGAAAAAGAAAATATAATCATATAATAATCAAATACAGCACGCTGGGCCGGAATGGATATAAAATCAAATCTGATAGGTGTTGAAATTTATCGACTGGGAATTGGGAAAATATTCATGCAGAAATACAAATAGTGTGAGCTCAAATTAGATACATCCCTTGAAGATAAAAAAAAAATTCAGGACGTAGGCGATCATAAAAGTCTTTTTTCTTTAATATATGTGAATTATTATACATTTCTTGGAAGATAAGCGTGATTTCACCATTACCTTATTCACTGTTTTTGGAATTGAGAATAGCACCCGATGATAGAAAAATCCCAGTGGATTCTGTTAATTAAGCAATAGCGGTAAGGAGAAAAAAAGAGATTCATACTTCAGATAATTTGTACGCAGGTGAATCCAGCAGAATTGACCTAAATTTGAATTCGGCTTCCTGTCCCCACTTTCGGTGCTAGTAAGCTACACACACATCGATACTTGAAGAAAAACAAAATACACAGAGTTTGATGATTCAATTAGAGCACCAAAAGCCAAACTAAGATATAATAATAATAATAATAATAATAATAATAATAATAACAATAATAATATAAACAAAAATGATTCCTGGGAATGACTGAAACTTCCAGATGATATCGGAGATGAAGGCAAAAAGCAGAGACTTAAATTTTGGATAAATGCAGTAAAAAGTATGAAAAGGTAATACATATAATCATTTGCGCACTTGGAACCATCCTAAATTCTCTTGCAAACAAGTTGTAGGAAATAAGACATGATAGTCACTAATGAAATCTGTAAAAATAAATCTGGAAATTGCTAGAGGGACTGAGAGAATTTGCTGTCGCTTTATACTTAGAAATATTAGAAATGTCAATTGTGAAGTTTAATAATGTCCACCATAATAATAATAATAATAATAGTTAATATTTCTTATTTTTATTATTTTTGCCTCATAGAATTGAGCTTAATAAATATCAAATTTTGTTTGGATGAATTTCGCACGAGGACATACAAATATACTTAGAAGCAAATGTTTCAAGACATTAACCGGTTTAATTTACCCAAAGGCGACTTCAGTACACAATATTAAAATTTCATTGATGCAACGTTTTTTTTTTTTTTTACTTTTCTTTAGAGGCAGTAATTTTTTAAGTGATAAAATTTTAATGTATTCCGCAAAAATATTAAGTCTACGCTATCGACACTCCCAAAACGCACATATCTTTACTTAATAGATATCTACACAAACACAATCAAACCTTGAACCACGAAGAACACAAAACCCATTAAGTAAGCTATTAGGACACGCTCAGTAAACCACTGCGTAATTTTGTCGGTCGATCCTAACAGGAAAAATATGAATGAAATAGAGATAAAGATTGTTATTTTTTAAATTTCTTTTTCTTTTGATGTCAAATGATTCTGAAGTAGACGGTGAGGGCGAAGAAGGGAGGAATCTATTTACTTAGGAACTTGTCTCTATACCGATATCCGTTTCTGTTGTTCTCTCTTTCTCTACTGCTTTCGTCCCTTCTGTCACTCTCTATGTCACGAGAAAATTGTTTGATCATGCATCCTCATTGGCTGCAAAGACAGCCAATCAGCAGTATACTTTTGATTGGTCATTCATTATACATGATGCGTATACATGTACACACATGTATACCCACGTGATCGCTTTTTTATGAGTACAATAAGGTTGTATTCCTATGCTGTATAATCATGAATGTTAGTTGATGCAACTATATATATATATATATATATATATATATATATATATATATATATATATATATATCTTAAAATAATTGTCGGACTTTGTCCATTTCATAATGTGTGTATATATATACATATGATTTTTAAGAAGTGCTCAAGCGATATATATATATATATATATATATATATATGTGTGTGTGTGTGTGTGTGTGTGGTGCAAGTTTAAATCATTCATTGTAGATATTCACCAAACTGCATATAGTCAAGCATGAAGAGCGTGAGTTGTGATAATCAAATAAAAAATAGACTGACTGCTTAAGAAGGAAAAGATCCGAGCATTGATCAATATGAAACTAAAGTAATAGAGAATATGAAATTGAAAGTGATAGAGAATGTGACTAAACTTGTATATTGTTATTTTACATTCATCAACTGGTGGGGCGGAGTGAGGGTAAGACCCCATTAGGAAAATTAATCAATTTTATGACTTTATTGCATTATAAAGTCTAAATATTGAATACAATATATACGAACAATAATGATATTTCCAAAAAGAACAAAAATCAGAAAATAATCAACAATATATGAAATAAAAAAATTTCCATTTCAAAATTTCATTTTGTGTTACTAGCGTCAAAGACCGTCTTAGTCATTATCAAGAACAGATGTGAATGTTTTCAGTTTCCTAGACAAGATTTTGGGGCCACATCCTGGCATCTCGGAATTCAAGAGTTTATATGTAGCAAATGTTATTAGTATTATTATTTTATACGCATATTAAGTATTTTAATATACACTTTAGAGTATTGTCTCTTGGAGATAAAGATATTTAATGCGAGAAATCATGGTTCGTACATATAATAATGCTGTGCGTCCTATATAATATTTAGGTATTTTATGCAAATAGTTGTAATTCAGATGTTGCGATGATAGATATGTACATGAATTGCATATATATATATATATATATATATATATATATATATATATATATGTGGAGATCAGTCGATTCCGCTACCTTGGTTACAACCTTTTGATATCGTCAGGCGGTTAGTATCAGTTGATTTCCCAACACTTTATTTTTGAAAAAGTTATAAATTAACACTTTATTATTTTAAAAAATAAAATAAAGAAATGCACGACGTTGGATATGATAGGAAGGGAAGAGGAGTATACGAAGAAGAGGGAGAATGGTTTAGCAGGAGGAGAGGGAAAGAAAGGGTATTGTAAATGTATAGGTGAGGGTGGTTAATTGAAATGTTTATATTTTTATCCAGCCTCATATGAACTTAAGAGGATTTTTTGGCATGACTGCAATGGTCTATAATTTCGTATCTTTGATTCAAACGATTTTAGCATCTGGAAATATCATTACTGCTAACTTTTCTTGTGTTATTATAGGACCATACATCCCGCATTAAATATCTTTAACTGCTGGAGACAATACTTCAAAAGTCATGATTTAGTTACTAATATTTAGTTTTAATTTCAGAAACATAAAGTTTGTATTTGGTAATATGTACGTCGTAGGCTAAAAAAAGATGTATCAAATTTAATGAATAATGTGAAATATTGAACAGAAATAACCGAGTAACCAAAATAGAAATTCAAAACATCACTAAGATATGACAAGCCGTAAGATATAAAAAAAAATGGTGTTGCGAATGTAGATAGATAAAAAACATATAAATTATTAGATTGTCTAAAGATATGAAAATAATGAAAGTACCAATAAGAAAATCGTGTAAGTTGAGACATGGAAATCGATTTCCTAACAAAACTTTTTGTGCTAAAGTTAGATCCATGCTGGATTGAAATTATCAACAAACACTTAGATGACAACAGAAAAATTTTGAATATTTGGGACCGTATTTTAGATATTAAAATTATTAATGTAAAGAGAAATGCAAAGAAATATTGTAATTTCTGAAGTAATACGTTCTTTTGTTTGGTACAGTTCACAACAAAGTAGATTGAAGCTGCAGAATATATTCATGGAAGCCAATGCTCATTCACATTCTGCAAAGTTCACTATTAAATTGAGATATAATATGATTGTTGTAAAATAATATTTCATCAAAATTATATCTAGGAAACAATAAAATCTCTAGTAATTAATGTTAAGGTCGAAACAGTAGAAAAGTTAAGAAAATCAAAGAATGAAAGATTAATGAAAGCTAGCAGTATAAACGGTCTTTGACCGGGTCTTTCATTACTGGGAATTTTTGCAGTTCACTTGGAGCAGTTTAAAGTCAGGTGACCCGAAAATCAATATTAGTGACAATATTTGGGTGAAACTGAGGCACATCCCCAAATGGGGTGTGGCCCTGAAAAGGGAACTGTATAATAATATTATTATTGTAATAATTTAAACTATTTATTTTTAGTAAAGTTTTTTATGAAAGATATATATCCAAGAACAGATAGTAAATAGTAAAACGTTGCTGAGAGTTATAATGGACAGGAAGTAGTGGAGAGCCATTGTCACCAACAATTTGGAATCAAAACCGGCACTGTAGAATTATTTATCGGAACTGTAGAATTATTCATCGGAATCGAATGAAGACTGTGGAGATGCATAAACAACATCCGATCACACACAGACACACACATACATTTTGAGAATTATAGATATAGATTATAAAATATCAAGCCAGTCATATTAACTTTCTTCAATTAAATGAGATATTGTGTTAATCAAATATATTTTCCTATGTCTATGAATATATATTTTGGAACTTTATTTGTATAATAATGCTTACAACTGCCAAATATTATCAATATTTTGAACAATCTGAAACACGATATATTAAATATAACAATATTCTGAACTTGTATAAAACAAATCTGACATAGTGTATGAATATAAAAATCAAACTAAATTACAAGATTGTGTATAGGTCAACTGTCAACTGACTTAAAATACAGTTTAACCACTCGACATGTACACGAGTATCAGCGGTCTTGAACCAAGTGGTTGCGCAACATTCGCTCCATTCGTCTACGTGGCTTGTGTGGGTTGTGGTTGAACAAAGAATGAAAGCATTGTTACTAACTCACCTGACACCCTTCTACATTGTTACATATTACTATGTAACTGGACAGTAGATTGATCAATCGATTATGGATTGCAATTACAAGGACATTAAAGACAGTTGTGTCTATTCGACCGAATGCTAATTCATAACGATTACACTGGATTCAAAACTCGGCTTTATGCCAACCCTAGGAACAAGGTAAGGGTGGTGGACAGTGTGGTCACTGCAGTACTTAATGAACCTTAATCAAAAATTGATATTGATTATCGATTTCGCACCTTTTTGTCTTGGTCAGTGACGCACATGACACATGACATGGCACAAATTAGTCCAGTTTTAACTTCAACATTTTTCTTTAATTTTTTTTTTACTTTCTTTCTTTTTTGCTTTTCTTTGTCTCTACCTTTTATTGATTTATTATTTTATTCTTTCTTTCATTTTTTTTCTGTACAAGGAAATGCTGTAAACCCATGAATCGTGAAGACTATTTCACATATTCATCCCGGTGTCAATGCCCTTAGATCATCTTTTCATAATTAACCCTAAATTAACCCTTTGGTTTTTTTTTAAAAAACATTGTTTTGCAGATGCTACCATCTCTGAAGCATTCAAAAGTTCATCTCTTTTAAGATTTGGAAATTGAAAAAAATAACGTAGCCATGTCCCTTCTGCTGTTTTTTTTTGGGGGGGGGCTTGAAATTATGATGACGTCGAGAACTCCTGCGGCCACCACTGCATGTCATACCCAGATCATAGCAGTGTGAAGCAAGTTTCATTAAAAATGATATTTTTCCAAAAGCTTATCACTAGATATCTAGAAATGCTGCAAACTCAAGTTGGAGGTGTCCACATAATATTGTTTAATGCCGACATTAAAACTTTTTGGTACTCACTGCTTCTGTATAAGCAATTGATCATGAATTTATGAACTTAACGTCTCTCCCACCCCCATGATCTGTAGTGTTTCAGTAATACATCTGGCTGATATTTGGGGATCAGTTAAGAATTAGGTCATGAAGATTATCAACAATTTCAGGATTGTAAAGCATTGAATTCTTCCCAGACTATACTGTATTTTGTTTTGAGCTACTGCCTGATAGAAATTGCCAAAATTGAGTATAATGGGTACTTGTGAATCATTGGTTTTACCAAAGATATAAAATAAACGTAAGGAACCTGCAGAATACACTTTAAAATATAGTAGAACTTTCTTTCCGAATAAAACGTCAAAATTTGTCGAACCGAGGACTTTTCATCACGCTTTGGTTTATTCCTTCTTTCATTTTTATCCCATTTTCCTTTTCTTTCTTCCGTTCACTTTTTCCTCTTTCTATTTTGTTTTCATTCTTTTTGTCTATCGTCTATTCTTTTTTTTTTCTTTTCACTAATCCCGTTTCTTTATTTCTTTGTCTTTCTTTTAAGCTTTCTTTTTCTTTTTTGTTTGGTAATTTTTTTAAACATTTGAATATTTTGCGATATATGTGATTCGTTGGTTGTTTTTATTTGTCTTGTTTGTCCATTTGTGTGTTTAGTCATCTTAGTTTATTCTCTCTGTCTTTCATTCCATGATTTCTTTGTTATCTCTTCTCCCTGTATCCTTTAAGACTTCGATTCTTGACAGCTGCAGATTCGGTTGATCATCACTGGCGATCATGTGATAATAAGTGTCGTCATATCTTTGTGACGTTCTTCTCATTATTCATGCAAATTTTAATCGTAGAGTAGATTTTTCTTGTCTTAACTGTTTCAACCTGTTAGCTAGGCATATTGAGATTGATCCGAGTACGCCAATGATTGTAGGTACTACCTTTACTTTAATATGCTATAAAATTAGCATTTCCCCGGCATCATTCTGGTATGTTATCATCTCCTTTTGCTTTTTACTTTTACCTTGTGGTATGTTCGAACGGCTATATCTAATATCTGCTGTAGTCTCATCACACAGTAATTATGTCTGTTACTCTCGACTGGATTACATTTCCTGTCTGAGACAATTACGTCGAAAAAGCGCTGATCATTTATTTCTCACACAATCATCAGATTAACTTGGAGATGATCCAGCTGAAAGCTTTTCAACTTTTTTACTGGTGAGTTATAACGCATCAAATATTGATATATATACTGATCTTTAGAATCATCATTTTTTCGTTTGTTACTAAATTAAATTTTTTTGTCAAATTATTTATTTTTATTCTCTTGAGACATCGATATTTCGACTAACGCACCCTTTTACTATTAACGTTGTCTTCCCTATTGAAATAATTTCAAGTTTAAAAGCTAAAAGTTTAAAAACATGATAGACAACAGTTAAGTAAGGCTGAGGATAACAAGGATGGATATATATTTCCGAAAGTTTAATCACTATTTCATATTAACCATCAACCCAAATACATTAGAAATATACTAATCTAGTTTATTCATTATTATGCACGGGCATATACATGGAGACAATCTCTCCCAGATAGATAGATAGATAGATAGATAGATACTAAATCTGGTTTAGTCAGGAGCAAAAAGAAGAATTGAGAAAATTTATTAGGCACCAATTCAATAAAATGATGAGTTTGGGAATGCACATTCAAAATCCGGCCTTTTATTTTTTTTATGATCGAACCCATAAATATCTGCTTGAATAAATTGTGGAAATAATGAATGCATTCTATTTCAGAAATTAAACCAATATTCTTGGATATGCCTTCATTCGAACTCTGCAATTTGGACAGCACAGTACATCATTCTTCATAACGCTGCCAAATGAAAACCATGTGTTAAAGAATCCGGACTTTAGGATTCTAATGAATAGAACGCGTAACAAAATTAAACAGAAAATAGAGGAATGTCTTTGTTCAAAACACTGGGACAAGAAAGGTGATATTCGTAATCTTAATGCTATCAGAGTGAGCAATACAAATGTTGAAAAGTATAGTCTATTTCATTAACATAAAAGCATTTAGCAAGATAAGGTACAAGGAACCCCTTGAAATATTAAAAACATTATTTACTTTGAAAAGATAATTAATCCGTGATCAATACTGCAAAGAATGATTTTACTAAATATACAATAATTAAAAAAAAAGTGGTGTTCAACAAGAATGAGCTGGATTTAACCTACAGTGAGACGATTCTAAAGGGTTTAAGAGACCTACTAAGATTTATTTTAGACGGATATTAACAATACAGATGACACTGTTTTCAGATTCAAAAAGAATAATTATTCAAGGTACTGGACGAGGGGGAAAATATCTAAACCTGAATTGTAAGAAAACTAAATACATGGTTGTCTGCCAAAAAAAAAAAGCCCAAGATGTAAGTTACATATAAGGGAGATCAAATAGAAACAGACTAGAAGATATAAGTATATAGGATATTTAGTAATGGTCGACGGAAAGTGCGTCAGAGAATTCCGAAGGAGAATAAGAAAAGAAAAATGGGCTTTTCAGAAATTTATAATAAAGATATAAGAAAATGTGTTTAGAAACCAAGAAAAGAGTGCTTAACTGTAATATAATATCTAATATTGTATATGGCAGTGAAGCTTGGAGAGTTTCCACTCAGAAACTTGAAAATTTTAAATCAATAACTACTGTAAGGAAACTGCTGTTGGCAATCAGAAGAGAAAGCTAAATTGTGTTGAGACGTATAATAAGAAAATATAGCTTGGAAAATATAACACCCACAGGGAATTCTGGAGATAAAATAACCAGTGAATAATCTATTTATCGAATCTGATTAAAAGGATGCGGCACAAGTTTCACAAAGACAAAAATGGAGTGTGAATGTTAAGACAGGAAGACGTGAAGATCCATGACCACGCATCCTGAAATGCTACAGCACACAAGGAAATCAGTGGCGAGAGATCTGAATGCAAATCCATAAATTGATTAATTGATCCCAGATAAAGAAAACGAAGAATAAAAAAGAAAGGAGAAAAAGAGATGAAAATGAATGAAATGAAATTATGAAAGAAAATATAATAAAGGAAAGGTTTTGAAATTTCACGAAGGAATAGATAGACGTTTTAAAAGTAAATACTTAGAAGGAAGAGGAAAATGAACTCTTTCAAAAACAGCTCTCCTTTCATTCTTGTCAAATTCATAACAGACAAATGAAATCGAGAGATAACGAAAAAAGTAAGAGGATGAGAGCTTTACTGGTATCGTGATTATTTCAAGTCTACGACCAATGGAATCGAGCAGTACACCAGCCAAAAACTGTGCTAAAACAGAAGAATGGACAGAAGCAGAAAGGAAAACAATTAGATGAACAAATCGATGGAACGGCAAATAAATCGTCATGAATATTGCTGCATAACGTAAGTCTAAAGAGAGAAACTCAGTTACGTTTAAAAAAAAAAACCCCGCTGCCATAAAAACCATTTACTAGAATAGATAGAGCAGAGGAAATCATCAAATGTAGACTGCGTGGAAATAAAGATAAGACAATTAGCCACATAATTACATAATTGTAGCCGAGAAAGAATACAAGAATAGGCATGACAAGGAATCGTGCAAGTGTCACTATTTTGACCATACAGACCAGAATATACCCTAGAGAATGAAACGCGAAAAATCTTTTGGGATTTTAAGATTCAGACGGATCGTCGAACCCAGGACAGAAAACTAGATCTGATAGTCTTCAACAAAACGAAAACATTCCAGTCAGTGAACTTCATTAATCCGAAAGATTAAAGAGTGTATATGAAAGTAAGTGAAAAGATACATAGTTATCTGGATTTTGCGAAAGATGTATGGATGTTGTACTATACGAACAGTCATCCAAATCATTATTGTAACACTAGGAACGGTCCGAAAGCCCTAGGGATATCTCTGGGGGAAATTAACGAATGTGTCGCGATCAATTAGACAAGATATTATTCACAACAGGGAGAATATTAAAAAGATTATTAAAATATAATCTTGTTAGACTTGGTTACGACAGAGGTAAAAATATGATGAGTGAACAATCATTTAATTTGCTTGTTCTTTTACTAGTTAGTCAGTTAGTACGTACGTTATAGATTAAATAGCCATAAATTCTCAGTATAGCAACAGTAGACAGATTTAATTTCTAACCCCTTTTTAAACTTCCGGTAAGCCTCATTTTGGGTGGCCTTGAAAATGTATATATATGCTTGTAGAAACAAAAGAAGAAAGAGAATGCGATAACACTCTCTTGAGATTAATGTCTGCTTCAGCGAAATAGAAAACCTTGTTTCACAGAAAAACATTCTTCGCAAGAGCCGCTACTTTGTGGAACGAACATCCGAGCGAATGCTTTCCCGATCACTACAGCCTTAACGTCTTTAATTCGATAGTTAACTGTAAGCTTTCCAACATATCGCCTTAAACTACACTCTTTAGCGTCTACTCTTATCATTGATACAGCAACCTCCTCAAACAACTCAAGGCCCATTAGCCACTCAAGGTAGAGTGGCTATTAAGTCTTGCATTGGACTAATATTAATATCATTTTTTAAAGTGAATACTTATGGAATTCACAAGGCACTTAAATGGTATATGCAGAGTAATGCAGAAAAAGGTGCAACAGAAAGGCAGAGGGATTGACCAATATGATGTTTCATCAGAAAATTAAAATAGAAAAAATTATGAAATATTCACGGGTTCTGCCAACTAACTTGAATGAGAGCTGGGAAAATGCCAAATAAGAAATCATGAAAGAGGAGAACGATAATTGGAATACAAAGAACCGTATGGATATTTGTAGCAGCGGACCACAGACGAAAGGATGCGAAAAGAAAAATAGCATGAAAGTTACAGTCGTACCCGTAATAACTACAACACTTGAGATCATGGCAACAATTTTAAAATCGAAATTGGGTTAATCTCATGTAAGAAGAGTGATCCCGTTTTGTGTATATATCTAAAGTACTGAAACTGGTGCTGTAGATTTCCAGCGATATCTATTTGACATCTCGTGTGAACATGAAGCTGCTGTAAATGCAGAAAAAAATTGCAATAGAAAGGTAGAGTAGTTGACTAAATTGAATAATGATGTTTGATATGACAAAGATGGAGAGAAAATTGAAAGAAATCAAGGAAAAACCGGAAGGGAAAAGATTCTAATTGGAAATAGACAGGACAAAGTAGAGATTGTAATATCCTAACAGCTTCGTGATAAGAAGGTGGGTTCGAATAAATAAAAAAATAGTCTTGGGCCATCCTATAATAAAACAAATAATAAATACTCATATCTCGACCGATTGTCCAAGTAGAGAGGTCAAATCTTATAGTCAGAAACAGTACAATTGTAGCAGTATGACTGTATTAGAAGACCACAGGTAAAATAATAAAAAACAAAGCAAAACATATTAGGCCCGGAAATGAAACACAGTATGCTACATGAAGTTAACGGTCATTTCCTTACTAATTGTTTTACTTGCAACTGTAAATTCGAATTGTATGCGAATGTTTTCAGGCAAGTAAAGGAGGAACCCCAGCTCTGAGGTCTAATCGGATATGTCGGTCTAACATGTTGGCTCGAGACTCAGTCAACCACAGTTATATATATATATATATATATATATATATATATATATATATATATATATATATATATGTGTGTGTGTGTGTGTGTGTGTGTGTGTGTGTGTGTGTGTGTGTGTGTGTGTAAATTTTCGTCTAGCGGCCCCTGAATATTCGAAAATCATATTCTAGGAAAAGAATATTTCTCTCCCATTCAAACCTGCATCTCTCTGAGTGAGCTATAATTAAATCTGGCACGCTCTGACCAACTGAGCTATAAATAAGAAATTAGTCAGGGAAGGCTCAAAATGTAATTTAAGTATCACTTCTATCGTCATCGATTTCCCGAAATTTTCATATCATGGAATTTTATTAATCCGACAGATTATAATAACTTTAGATGTTGTTTTTAGTGGATACTCGTATTTGAGTAGACACCCCTTTTATTTTTCAATTCTTTACGACAGTGAATCCTGCACGATCTCCTCAAAGATGAAGAAAAGACTCGACATAACAGTGGTAGGGTTCTACACAAGGATACTAAGGATAACATTGACCGAACATGTGAGCACCTACGAAGTTTTGGGGAAAATGCAAACAAAGAGGCAGCTGAAATTTCTGGGACACGTAATGAGGAAGGAGGGCTTGGAAAATCTGATACTCACAGGGAAGATAAAGGGATAGAGGGACAAGAGAAAGTAACGCGTGACATACTTAGCAAGTGGGAGACAGAGTCTGTTAAAAATAACAAAAAGTCAAAGCTTATTGAGAGATACAAGGGACAGAAGGAAGTGGATAGCCATGATTGCCTGCAAGGACATGTCACATAAAAGAAGAAAGAAGATATATATATATATATATATATATATATATATATATATATGAACTAAAAATAAATATACTTAGCTAAGTATAATTTTGATTATTACGATAATTTATGTCTTTTTAATAAAGTATTTAATCATTGGTAACAAACAGTTGTTAGGATTATGTTGCTCAAATGTATCCCTTTTTATAAAAGTGAAACTATCAAAATAGTTATAGCGTTTTTTAACGTTTAAACATTGCCACGTTATATCATTTTTAGTATAGAACAGATTTTAAATTTATTTGGAGTCACTTGTTTGACGTCTTTATACAACGTGTTTAAATGAAATATAAATATATCTGTACTTCATTCACTAGATTTATCTCACAGTGACATATACCCGCGAAACATGAAGTCGGAAGATAAATCCTTTGATCTTTTATTTATCTATTAACTATGTCAGTGAACAGACTTGAAGCAACAGAAATATGGTTCTACAGAAGGATGATGAGGATATCATGGACTGAACATGTGGGCAACAAGGTTTTAGAGAAACTGGAAACAAAAAAGAAACTTATACATAACATCAGGAATAGACAGTTGAAATTTCTAGGGCATATAGTGAGGAAGGAAGACTTGGAAAATCTGATACTCACAGGGCAGATTGAGAGACAGAGGAAAACAACGCATAACATACTTAATGAGCTTTAGTAAATAGATGGTGGAACAGAGCTTAGGAGAAATAAAAAAAAATCTATTAAGAACTATAAAGAATAGGAAGTTGTGGAGAGCCATGATCGCCTATATCCTGAGAGGACATGGTACATAAAGAATATATATATATATATATATATATATATATATATATATATATAGAAACAGACATAATATCAAACAATATTCGGAATGTTGAAGAATACACCAGTTAAGCCATGTGCTCAAACCACAAGGATGCTAGGACTTCTTCAAATAATTTCTTCAATCAAGATTTACTTAATGAATTATGCGCGACAGAAAAATACTCATGAAATTCCTAAACACAAATTCCATCCATTGCCTTCGTTTATTCACTTTCTTCTGTTCCTCTTGGGGAGTTTTTATTTGTTTTTGTTTTTATACTCTCTCTCTCTCTCTCTCTCTCTCTCTCTCTCTCTCTCTCTCTCTCTCTCCATTATTCCTTCTTTTTTTTATTTTCCATTCTTTTTTTTCTTTCGTAGGTCTTTTGAATCTATGTTTCTTTCGTCCTTCATCTTTCCATTTTTTCCCCATTTCTTTTCATTTTTTTTCACTACAATTTCCCAGTATCCCCATTAACCGCACCATGCTGATGCCTACCTTAAAGTGCTGTGATGCTAAATGCATCCCTTAAGTATATAGACACTTTCAAAGCTCTGCATCAATATTTTACAATAAGCAACAATCACTTTGTCTATTATGTTGACTATCGAAAGCAGATCAATAGCTCCTTGACAATTCATACCTATTAGTAATTGATTTACCTGTTTCTATAGAGATGCTTAATCTTGGTAGACATGTGATGCTTTTACTTTGGTGCCAATTTTAATGTCCATCACGAGTTAAAATAGAAAATTAGACCAACTTCTTGAGATCAAAATAATTTTATTCAATTTTCAGTTCTAATTTTTAGAGTATTTTATGAATTTTACTTTGTGGATCAAGTGACATTACGTCTCTATCTCTTTCCTCACCAATCGCTGACCCCGACACTGCTGTGGTTTCAATATAATCTACATTTACTTGGATCTCCGATTTCATCAATCTCGCCATTTGTGCTTATCGTCCCTAGGATATCACTCATTATACACATGATGTACGCTTTTATCTGAAAAAGCTTCTTCAATTCTGAGTAAGGTCTTTAGTAGAATTTCATTTTTTTTTCCTCACTTATTGTTAAATTCATCTGAGACTGGGACCTCAAATGTTTGAGAGCATTTGTTTAGAAAATTATCGATAAAGTACTTTGCTTACAAATAATATTCATAGTACGGTTGACACCAAGTCACTTGCATAATTCCTACTGAACTACTGTTCCTACTCAATGATTATATTCCTTTTTAGTATCTTGGTGTGGTAATAATAATTACTTTGAATATTTCTCTGAATCCCGTTCATAGTGTTGCAATGTGATATTTCATTGTAAAAGCTACGTTGCTACGTTCGCTAGATATGACTAGATTAACTGATAGATAAATAGAAAGATACGAACGGACTGCGATAGATAGACATATGCTGAAATATGTAAATTAAGATACAGCAATATAAAATAGAGAACAAAATTACTGATTTCTCATATATAATCAGTATATACATAAACACTGGAAGACACTGTAATAATCGCTAGTTACAAAATCGACAGATACAGCCAGTATTAACCTGTAGAAAAAAATATGTATAAAGGATGAAAAACAATAGAGAACTTTGCCACCATTAGAATTGTAGAGGGTTTGTGGATAGTTTTTTTGCGAAATCACTATTCATTGTGTATTCATTGTGTATACCTAAATTTTTATTTTAACCTAGAATGTGCAATTTATTGAACAAAATTTGAACAAAGTATCTACAAAACAACTTTTTTTTTTGCTATCGTCTTCCAACGGCAATGATGGTGAAAGCATTACATCTCACCATGAGCCAGTGAGACACGCTGCAAGAGCCACTGCGTTTCACGAGGCTCGCCCCTTAATCGATACGCCATCCCGCAAAAATAAAGTATCTATAAACAAAATATCGTTAGCAACTAGAAGAATTTAGAAACGCCATTGCGTATTCGTATGGTCAACTAAAAAATTACGTCAATTACTTTATGTTTGAAGAGAATATTTTCAAATGTAGAAATATTGTTTGTATTGTTGTATTGGCGGATTCAAACGTTTTCTTTTGATTTCTTGATATATTTGTTGTCTACGTTGGTTTGGGAGAGTAGTGATTCTGTTAGGAAAGGTGATATTGGAAAAAACAGAACTAATAATATCCAATGGCGGCACTCTCGTAGATTTTCCTTCTGATTGAATTATTTACTTTTTTCATATATGTAGCATTTATAAAATCGGAATCGTGGTTGAATATATATCAAGAAATCAAAAGAAAACTGTTGAATCCGTCAACACAACAATACAAACAATATTTCTACATGTGAAAATATTCTCTTCAAACATAAAGTAATTGACGTAATTTTTCACTTGACCGGATGAATATACAGTAGCGTTTCTAAAACCTTCTAGTTGCTTACGATATTTTGTTTGTTGTTTATAGATACTTTGTTTCAATAAATTCATTTCGTTTTTTACCTTGAAAAGTACACATTGGACGAAACGTGTCGGTTATGCTATAGAGATTTCCTATTTTTCCTTTATATATATATATATATATATATATATATATATATATATATATATATGTATATGTATGTGTGTGTGTGTGGGTGGGTGGGTGTGTGTGTGTAATACAAAAATAAAACTTAGGATGCACAATTAGAATTTTATTCACAGACATCAAAGAATATAAATAAAAAGTAAAGGAGCAAGGAAAATGAAAATAAACTGAAAAAAGGAACATTTAAAAGAAAATATAAAACAAATTTCCAAAAGAAAAATAAAAGTTAGAATAAAAGGATGAGAAAAATTGACTAAGAAGAGTATAAAAGAATTAGAGAATGGAATGAAAACAAATAAATAATATTGAACGCGCACAAAATGCGAATGTACCGTTTGATACAATCGAATGAAAGACGTGACATGTTGCAAAGAAATGGCTTTAAACAATACATATTGATAAAAAATTAAAATAAAACAAGTCAGATAGTTGCATTTGGCATTAGTTTTCGAAATAAATAATAAGACCGATAATAAAGTGAAATCGCGCCTGCAATTCCCAGTGAACCTAATCGATATACATTTTACATTTCGTTTGGAGAAACAATACAAGATTGCCTTTGTGGTCTCAAAAATAAAAAGGGAAAAATGATGAAAAACTCGGAGCCAAAATCCTGCTGTTTTCGTAACTCTTCGGACTCACATCAACGCAATCTACTGGTTGAAATGAAAATATTCTTATAATACGAAATAAAGATTAATGAAGTTTTAATGGAATATTACAACATTTTGCAGGGAACTAAATGCAAAAAAAATGATTTAATAAAAGAACTTCACATATGCGACTGAGTTTTGCGTGCTGTGAAAAATGTCTTCTTCGTGTATTCATATCTAGGCTATTAATATTAGTATGACACAAAGCCAAGTAAATAGAGATAGGGAATTTGTGTTAGGCCAGATATCTAAGTAAAAAATCGTATCGAAGTCTATTAAACATATTGAGAACAGATTTGGATAGAAAATTTGCTGCGCCAGTCCGTATATTTTTCTATCCTGTATGTTTTAGGATGAGCGGTTAGTTTCAGAGATATCGCTGCGGAAAGCGAAAATCAAATTCCGGGCTTGTATGTTGCGTTCAGTTTCAGACAAAATCCATTGTGAAGAATACGTCTCTCCTCCTCCAGCTATGGGTTAAATAACAGAGTAGACTGAAGCTCTCTAAACTTCTGTGACAACCAGACACCGGAGAAAAAAACAGGAATGCACACCACCATCACAAGAACGTGTTCACAGATAATAAAGAAAAAGAATGTGTAGAGAGTGCTGATCACCTACGTCATGAAGAGGTATGATATATATATATATATATATATATATATATATATATATATATATATATATATATATAAATATAGTTTTAGGTCCAGATAACAAAAAGAAAAAGAATGAAAGGACAAGTCGGAATAATTTGGGTAAGAATGAAAGTAACAACCTGATTAATTAAAACTATCTGAAAAGCTGAAATTATGTCTTTCGTATGATATTCCTCAGCACAAATTTGCATTTTATATTACAGAATCATGGATTTAGGTTGCGTACAGGTACGGACAGACTGCAGTGTCTGGGAAAAACTAGTTTAATGCATAGATTTACATGGAAAAATATGGAAACAATTTAACCATTTTTAGGAATATCTATGCACCCAAACAGATATATTTTTTTTTATTTACATTCTATTTAAGTTTAGAAACTTATGTAGGCGGCGTCTTTAATTTTCGAATTCAGTTTCAGGAGACGAATCCTTTAAAAATTCCAGTGTTCCTTTGTGGCAAATCTTTGTGAAAAACCTCGTATATATTGAATAGTTTAGTAAGTCCTTTATGTAAAGAGAAAGAAAATACTATAAATGTTAATATCGTCCAAACCTTTTAGATGACTAATTATAAATTATTAAATTTTGTTTAATATTCCTTTCAACTTATTTCTGTTGCGTTTTAATGCATGTTTTTCCTGAATTCTACGGTCGTTAAGTAAGCAGCGCTGATCTAAAATATGGTTTGAGTTTATTGTTGTTCATAAAATATATAAGAAGAGTAAGAAACATGGGTCTTCGATGAGAGATAATGATAGCAAATAAACTGTAGTACGAAAAGTATACGTGTTAGGAAAATGCAATGATTTTTTACTTGAAGGTCATCAGGAAGTTAACGTGCGTGCTAAGATGACGAGAACTGGCTAAAAAGTTTAAAGCAAAACGATAGTAGATACATTGCAAAGTTTATTTATCTAAGTGTATGTGAATACCTTACAAAACTCTTTTTTCGATTTTATATATATATATATATATATATATATATATATATATATATGTATGTATCGAGAACGTAAAGAATATAAATTCAAACGTTCATAGCATTAATTTAAAAGAGGGCTCAAGAGTAGAGCAATAGTTATTTATTATAAAGATGTTACATACGGACAAACAAGTACTCACGACAAAGATGCATTTTTGTTTCGATACGTACGCATCCCGACAGGTGAGGAACAAAAATGTCAGTGTTTTTAACTTTTGTTTACATTTTGGTTGCATGAATGATGTAAATCATTACTCCGTTAGAATACGACCACGTGATTACTTTTGGGATTTAAATTTAACTCTAGTAAAGTTAAGAAAAGTTACTGTTGAACCAAAGATAGCTATGTTTCTGATAATCATACAGAAACTCACATTCATCAAAATTTAAGCACGCGATCAAGAAAAATTGATATTTTTGAAACGAAATTCCAGTAAATATCAAACGTTCCTGATCATCAATTAAATCATGGGAATTACCCACATTTGAATTTCTTTCACTTTGCCGAATTGTGCCTAAAGTGTCTTCTGACTGTTGTATGGACGAACCTCAGCCAAACCTCTAAGTCGTGTAACTTGCCGTTATAACCAGACCAACTTTGAAGAACTAGATTACTAAAATCGAATTTTGGGAAGCAACGATGCATGTATTCCGTTTTGAAACTGATTCCAACCCCAAAGCACTGTTGACAAAGTGGGTGGTTTCGGAAGCACCGTCTTTGAACATGAAATCATAATCAACCGTGTTTAGTCTTCGTTGCTACAATGTTCAATCAAAAATTAAAAGTAAATGAAAATGTCAAATAACATTACAAAGACGATTAGCTTTAAAACTATATATATATATATATATATATATATATATATATATATATATATATATATATATATATATAAAGGTTAATTAAGAGTTGAATCTGACCAGAAACAGTAGTATTAAAAAGTGATCAATGCACATGTGAAAAAAATTTTTTTTAAATAAATAGAAGATGTAGAACTTTAAACATTAAAAATTAGAACTGGATACAGACGTCAACACTGAGAAGTAACAGTCTGTTTCATGCTTGAGCGAAATTTTCAGACCTGAAGATTGTTCTCAACCATAAAACAGACTGCCGCCTCTGGGTGTTGACCTCAGTGTCTACTTTTATATTTACATACACTCTATCTCTGATATTGAGTACTTTTACCCATCAATATAGCATAGCATAGAACTATGATTTTATATATATATATATATATATATATATATATATATATATATATATATATATATATATATATATATTTTTATGACATATAGAGATATGAACCCCAGATGTGTCACTCAGATAGGAACACATAACACATGTGTCGACGAACAACAAACAGAAGATGAATGAACATTTACAAATAATTTTATATAACAAAAGCAGTAGAATCTGGAAAGCGTCTGGGATAACAGACGTAAAAGCAATAAAACGCACTTATCTGATACTGGGTGTTAGTTCAAATATTCGTGATTCATGAACTTGTAAGTTCAAATGTTCCAGATGGCAGACAGAATGTCTTTAAAATGTCCAAATAAAAGTCGGTAGTTCTTCTTTCCGCAATATAAGTTATAAAACTCCGGAATAGTACTTGTATTTCGTTTCCCCACTGCTAATTGAAATTCATTCAAGTAGAAATTATTCTCGACACATCAAGTAGTCGAATAAATCTACTGTCTTCGGGAATGATATTTCCTTACACAACAAGTAAAAGGATAACTTCATAGAAGCATTCCTGATGAGCACGCGATGAGAGTAGATTTACTCGCGACCTGTCGTTGTCGGAGATTTATAGGAGGTCAAACTGTTTGGTCTGGTTGTGAAATTTCAAAAAAAAATTCCCATGTCTTGGTGGTGTGTGTGTGTGTGTGACTTGGGCGACAGACTAGAGAGAGATAGAGAGAGAAATAATCTTGAATTTTCATTGGATCTTATAATGTAAGGTGGGAACAAACTAATTTGCCCGTATGTTTTACAAAAGACAGAATATTTTTCTGGGAAAAATTGTGCTAATTTTCGAGATAATCTCCATTAACTAAGTCAAGAGACAGGAAAAGGAAGAAAAGAAAAATGGGGTGGTAAAATAATTCAATAAATTGAGCCATGTCATAATATATATATATATATATATATATATATATATATATATATATCCAAATATATATATGTGATGTGTGTGTGTGTGTGTGTGTGTGTGTGTGTGTGTGATAAAATGATTTTCTTAGAAACAAGAGAGAGATTACATATGGCAGCAATTAAATATACACCATTCAATATTAATGATATTCTCCGAATAGAAGGAATATATGCTTATATAATTTTTAACTTATTTTGTCTTGAGATATTTTTCAATTGTTTTTAATTTGCATATAACGATTATCTGAATAATGATAGGGCCACGCCGAAAAAATGTGATTAGGAAAACAAAACAAACATTAGTTAAATCAAAACCATAATTGCTTTTAGCTAACCTAGAACTCAGGTGTTCCATGGTATGTTTACAAAAAAGACATAAGTATCTATTTTCTGGTAAAAAATTTTTGATGGTTTTAAAGCCAGAGAATTATTGCAAGAGATAATCTCAAAAAAGAATAATTAACTAAATCAAGAGCTGTTTTTGTTTTTTTGTTTTATTTTGTCGGGGTAATAGGTTTTCAATGAAATTTGGCAAAAGGTATTTCTGCTTGGCATTCGCGCCAGATGCTTCAATATGAACATTTCAGAGTATTTGGGTTTTGAGGACAGTTAAATTCGGGAAATTGGATGAGCTAATGAAATTCTAGTAAAAGATGGGATCGTGGTAAATGAAGAAATTGGTTTAAGATGGTTCATGGAAGAACCATGTCTGGACGTAGAGATCCCAGCAATAAATAATGAGGTGTGGGGCGGAGTTGAGCGAAAGACCACCAAAATTAACACCAAAGATGAAAATGGTATAGAAGCATTCACAGCATTTGAAGTCGTCTGAAGAAATTTCAACATATTTTGTGTAATTTTAGTAAAATATTTGTGTTATTTTCATTTTTGCATAATTTAGACGACAATTAATTCCCTCACACCCTGTATTTCTCAGATTTTTAACCTCAAGAAAACAACTTCAATTTGATCAGAAAATCTGATGAGATAAATCCATTTTTATCTATTTTTATATTGGCTGGTCATTGTCCACTAAATTTATTAAATATATTTTAGCATCAATAAAAAAATGTTTAAATTGAAAAGTGAATTGCTTTGTTTTAGCTTCAGGCTTTTGCTGTAAACTATTTATTTGGATGTTTTTGTATTTTCTAATTAAACCAAACTGGTTTCATTCATTTCAATTTTTTTTACATTTGAACCGAAACATCATCAGACATAGGCGGAGTAAAACCTGGACGCACATATTTCCGCCCCCCCTCCCTTCAAGGGAAGATTCTGCGGGACCACAGACGAACTGCGACCTCGGCCTTCTCCCAACTCCGACCAATTCATTTCCAACAGAAGGTTGGGACCGAACCAGACGTGGTAGCACCAGGATCCGGGAAGGAAATTCCGTGAAGAACCGAGATTCGTCTTCAACATCTTACGCAGGAAAGGTTCAACGCAAGAACGTACACCAATGGAAACAGCGGACATCCTTGACGAATGGAGCGAGACAAAATGAAAGGACATTTCGAATGGATCTTACCCCATTTACATTCTACCTACCAGCGCCGGGGACGCATACAGCAGTCGGGTCCATGTGCGAAAGTCCGGCCTGAAACCGGCGGCCAAAAGGACAGCCTCCAGAAATCGATGGTCAACCCTATCGAAAGCCATGGACAGATCTAAATTGATCAGCGCAGCATCACTGTCGACTTGCTCGATGATCAAGCGGACCAAATGAAGGTTGCCCTGTACCAATCAGACGAGAGAGGACAGCCTGCAAACGGTCACACATTGGCTAAAATCTTCAACTCTGTGTTTAACATCGTCAAAGGCCGATAATTACTTACCCCATCCCACCATCTTTGCTCTTGCGAAGCAACTTGATCACACCCCTGGTGAAGCGTTGAGGTATAGACCCCTGCTTCATTCAGTTATTGAAAATCAGTGCCAGCAAGGGGACAAAGATGGTCGACTGCCTCAAGTACATTTCGTAAGGAAGAACATCTAATTCCGGAGTCTTGTCCAGGCCAACCTGTTTCAGCGCACCCCAGATCTCAGACTCTGTAATGGGACCCTCTCACCCAGCCGCTTCAGCCGCCTCGAGGCGGGGAAAGTCGGCTAAATAAGCATCGAACTGATCAGAGCACAGACCGCGCTCCCCGTAAACAGCTCCCGAAAGTAGTCAGGGAAAGCCTCACAAATTAGAACTCGGTCGATGTAGCTTGCGCTCACCACCGAATCCGAGCTGCCGTCCCTAGTCCAAGTCTATAATACCTCCCGGGGGTGCTCATTTCGATAGTTATCGACGAGATCAAACCCGTCGAAAAAGTCCCGAAACGGCTTAACATCCGGGATGTTAGTAACCGATTTTTGCCCTATACGATCTATATCGGGATCAAGGACGCTAGAACTACCGAACAAGATGTCATCAAAAACGGTGCGATCTGGCAAAACAAATCAGACCGCTGCGCATTGTCATTGGGCGGATAAACCCCAATGAGACGAAGAACCTTATCCTTTACGGTAACATCCAGCACACAAAGCCGGATCCACGAAAACAAGTGCACAGGCCGCATCTAGAGACTTGCTCACCAGCCAGGAAATACCGTCCATCAAAACATGCGGAATAGAGGACGAATCTCTTAGACAGAATGTCCTCATGGTCGCGAGATAAAAAATGGGTCTCCTGCACGCAACAAACATCCACCCTGAGGCGCTGAAGATCGCGATCGAGTCTCGTTCTTCGAGACTCCAACCTCAGGCCCCGGACATTTATACTTGCTAACCAGAGAGCCATAGTGAAAATCAATTAGCGTTGCTCCCCTCGATTGAACATGGCCCGAGATAGGAAACCGACGGCCTCTCCTATGGAGCCAGTACCAATCTCATTTTTGATGGTGCCATCAGGAGACAGGCCACCAATGTCCAGGGGGAAAGTTAACTTAAGTCCTCTATACAGAGAGGAGTGAACGAGAAGCGGGAGCCTGCCTGAACAAAGTTGATTCAATTTCTTTTCATTCTCGTTGTCAAAATAGGCTAATGGTTGGTAAATGTCGAATGCGTTGTTGACTTCTCGCAACATAGCCCAGATGTTTTCTGAGTCATGTACCGCCCTTACCACAGTCAAAATTCTTTTCGCCATGGGAAAATCTTTAGGATTCTAATGTCTAGATCGTTTATTTTTTTAAAGTTTAACAGTATTTTTAAGTCTTTGGGTTTGAGAAAATGCTCTGTCTGCTTGATGTTTTGCTACCCGACACATATTTTCACCTCTGTTGAAAAGTAATTTTTGTTTGATTTTTTTTTCTCTATGATCGGTTCTGAAGAGTCCGAGGAAGGGCTTCGTTGACGCTTTTGGTCTTCTGTTTTGGGAAGTGAATTAATGGGTGTTTTCAAAGGTGAAGATTTGGGAGTTACGTCCGGTGCCGGAGTTTTTAAGGGGGATTTAGAAAGAGGAGAATTTTTTTCCGAGGGGTCAGTTTGGAAGGGGTCATGGTTATTGTTTGAAAAATTAAGGGTGGAGCTATAGGGGCCTGTTTAGAGGATGGAGATGACGGAGCTGTTGATGAATGTCTTATAATTTTTCCAGGATGATGCTTTAATGATTTTTTCAATTTTAATATTTTCTCCTTTTTCTCGAAAGAAGGCTGGTATTTGAGCTGCTGTTGCCCCAGTTTGTCCGAATAGGTGGCTGAAGAGCCACCCATTGAACTGTTAGAGGGAGTGGGGCTGTGCGTGTCTTTAGCTGTGGATACTTCAGTGGAACGAGGTCCCGCTGCCCGGAGCTTCCCTTTGACCTTAACAACGACCTGCCATACCCCTCTTCCTTCTCTGAAACCCCACTAGTGGCGGGCAAAGTCTTTTGGGGGAATGGGGGATGAGAGACACTCCCAAACGGGGGTTTGACCACACCGGTCCCGATTGCTGTCATGCCCATTACAGGCGAGACGGATGTAACAGACTCGGTCGGAGGGGGAGTTGGGTCGACAGGTTCCAGAATATCAGAGGTCTTCTTCTCTGTGCAGGAAGAGGACAGATGACCAGTCTGACTACACTTCCAGCATGTCGGTTTACGTCCGGTGAGTATAATTGGCATCTTCTGGTCCGCTACATCCAAACAGTTGGGAATGGATATGAAGACTTTTCGATCTATCATGATTTCGAAACTCCATCCCCCGGTCAAATTGTCAGAGGAGGCACTGAGTATCTGCCCAAAATTGGCACAGATAAACGGCCAAGTACTCTTCGACGATCTGAGGAGGAACCTGATATACTGATACATTGGGCCTTCTCCTGCCTTCATATTCCGTACGCAGAATAAGGCCTTTTGTAATCGGTTTCGCAGTCGGCAAGCGTGGGTAACAGCACGTCCCACATAAAGTAATCCTTACCTTTGATCACCCTCTGGGGTTTGATCCCCAGAGAAACCAAAGACTTAATGACGGTGTCTTTTGTTGAGTGACAAATTTTGTGTTACCGCTTGTCCACGACAAAAACTGACACAATTCTTTTCTCAACTCCCTTTAATTCCTCGGGATTGACCAAAAGTACATCTGCTGTCACCAGATGTGCGTAAACCTTTGGCTTTCTCGAGGAAAACATTTAGGTGGGGACGTTCAGCATGAGGGCGACTCTGTGACCACTACATTTTGGTCTTTAGATTTTTCTTCTTTATCAGGATTTGTCGAATTTGGTAAATTTTGACCATTATCGACTTCCATAACTTCGTTGGTTTTTGTCCGATTTTCAGTATTTTGAGTCTTTTCGGCTACCAGACTCTCGCCGGAAGTCTCAGCAATTGACTGTTTTCCTCATCGACCACTGCTTTCTCCATATCTTCCTCCTTTGTATTTTCATGATCCTTATCGGGTGGATTTCTTTTTTTTTCTTTTTGTTACCGAAAAGATTATTACGGACCATATTAAAAATTGAGGGGAGGGTCCTCTTTTTTTTAAATTTTTTTTCTTCTTTTTTTCTGTATATGAAAAGGGAAGGGGAGGGGCGTTTTGGAAAGAAACGAAAAATTAAATAATATACAATTAAGCTTTAAAAAACAGACTCTTAAACAAAACGAGACAATAAATATAACTAGACAAAGAATACACAAAACAATAAGATGAGTAAAATATAAACGGGGAAAAAAGAAAAATTAAACGATAAAGACAAAGATAAGTAAGAAATCACAAAATAACTTTTAAAACGGAAGAAGAAAGGTTACAAGTGCAAAACAAAAATTAATACAATAATACAGCCGAAAAAGAACGTTTAACAATAATAAAAAACGATAAGCTTAAAAAAATACGAAACAACCAATTAAAAACTTTTCAATATGGCCGCAGTTAAAAACTTGTCTGACGAGAAAACGAACGAAACACAAACAAAAAGAAAGACAGATTAAACAAAATAAACGTGAAATTTAACACAGAACGATAAACGATAAAAACACGGACTTAAAAGATATTTAAAAAGAAAAACAAGAAACAAATTAACACGTAATAAATAAAGAGAAAATGAAAAAGGAAGACAACATAAACACGTAGAAACAAAGAAAGAATTTGAGAAGGGTTACAGAAAATTAAGAAAAGAATGTAAAACCAAAATAATAATAAAAGAAGGGAAAAAGAAGTGTTTGCTCACTGGCGATCTATGTTCAAACTATGATATATATATATATATATATATATATATATATATGTGTGTGTGTGTGTGTGTGTGTGTGTGTGTGTGTGTGTGTTACTGCAAAAAAAATATCTCAAAAGAGAGATAGTCTATTTCAAGCCGTTCTGTACGCGGCTATCAT
Organism: Acanthosepion pharaonis; assembly: GCA_903632075.3. Classification (NCBI taxonomy): domain Eukaryota; kingdom Metazoa; phylum Mollusca; class Cephalopoda; order Sepiida; family Sepiidae; genus Acanthosepion; species Acanthosepion pharaonis. The sequence continues at coordinate 3,583,104 of CAHIKZ030003702.1, forward strand.
CAGTCCCTAAGTGCCTGTCTCGGAGTATTGTTTTAAATTTATTTTCAATCTTAGTCCACCTTTGGTAGACGTCTTGTTAATGAGAATGGGTTTGTGTTAGCGATTGCGGGCGTAAGATATCCAGGTGAAGCGGTCTGCGGTTGGACCAGAAACTTTGTTGTTTAATATCAGTTCCTACTATGAGGTGTTTCTTATACAGGCCCTGGATATTTTTCATTCACAGTAAATAGTTTTTATACTGCAGGTGTCCAATATTATTAATAAGTGATGTGGGATTTAAACTTAAACCCGTTAAGATTAATATAAATTAGTTGAATTATAGATTTATAGATTGCGGATAATGCCCGATCATACAATGGAATAAATCTTGCTGTCCAGCACACTTATATGCGTACATCTCTTCATACATAAGTATATGTACATTTACATGTCCATACATATATGCCACTACACATACACATAGAACACAACATATATGAACATGTATTCTTATGTAATTTGGATTTTTTTTATATCTACATTTCGGGATTAGTTCTCTCCGTTGATTTAATAGGTTCCATTGATATGATAGCTGCGCACAGAAAGACTTGAAATAGACTCTATGTTGAGGTAAGTTTTGTTTCTTTGCTGTAAAAAATACATAAGCTATATCCAAATAAAAACATCGAGCTCTTTGTGGATCAGTTTTAATAATTAATATTACTAGGATTCACCTGGATTATATACCAACGGATCGATTACCTGTAATATATATATATATATATATATATATATATATATATATATATATATATATCACAGATTGAGGGTACTCAAAAATACTAATGGTTGAAAAAAATTGATGTAACCACAAAAGAAAGAGTTTAGTTTTGATTTACAAATTAAAAATAAATTGATATAAATGAATTTTGGGATATTTTAATCTCGATAATGGAGTTCAACAGGCTTTTAGAAAGCAAATTGATTTATGAAACACTTTGTTTAACCAGCTTCCTGTCGTTCCAAGTAGTGAGTAGCAATAGGTAAACTGCTTTAATCTCAACACATCTGTGATTCACTGAAGTTACATTTGCGGTGACATTAAAAAAAGGAGTGATCATCGATCTAATTTCAGTGACAAGCAAGACAACCCAAGTATGAAGTCACTTCAAGAATGAAACATAAATTAGTTTTATCTTTCCTCAAAACAAGGTCTGCTGTAAAGACGAGTGTGAAGATGTTTATCAATGTAATCGATAACTACTTCCTTAAATCTTACAAGCTTCAGAAAATGTTAATCAAGAATTCTCTCAATGTCAGTTTTTGCTGCATTGATAAGGTGCTTCAGTTGGTAAAGAAGCACAGGTGAAGTCAAATTGGTGAAGACTTGTGATGCTTCTTATCATTCTAACTCCCTCATAGAAGTAGAAAATAATTAAATAATTTGGTCCTTTAGGTAATAAATGTTTGACGCAGAATGTTGTATACAAAGGTACTGTGAAGGCACATGACGAGTTTGAAATGGTGTCGAAATACATATGAGGACAGATGGAAATATGTGGACGAAATCCACATATAAAGTGGAATTAATGAAAAAAATATGAGGCGTAATCTTTGGTAGGAGTGAAAATTATATATTATTGATTCTTTCAGCAGAGCAGGTTATAGAAGAGGTCTGAATATATAAGCGTGAAAAGAAGCGTTTTTTATAGCCTCTACTAAAAGCGAATGTGTTAAATGTATATGTGTGTGTGTGTGTGTGTTGGGGTATGTGTGCGTGCGTGTGCGTGCGTGTGTCTGTGAAGAATTCATGTATTTATATTAATGCAGCATTTATATTACTATAAACGTTATTATAGTGGATACTCGTATTTGAAATCCACGCCCATTTGTATTGTTTTATTTTAAACAGTGCATATTACATCTATGTGAAGATCTTATATCCTATTGCAAATTCCGAGTTGACGGAATCATGACAATGACTCAAGATATGGTTGAAAAAAGTTATGTAGAAATATTTTCTCCAAAATTCACCAAAATTTAGGCGATTTTTCGATGTCAGAGTCTTGCCCCCAAATGCTTTACCTATTATATATATATAAAACTTACACGGACTGAGATCTGTACTTCTTGGAGACCATTCATGAGGTCCGCGTCGTCTCATCCAACGACCTGCAAAATGTTGGTCTAACCATGCCCACACAGTAAGAGCAAAAATGTGTGGTGCACCTTCCTGTATAAATATCAGATCAGCAATGTTATCCCAGCCAGACACCTTGGGCCACAAGTAATTTTCGAGCATTTGAAGATAGCGTTCCGTATTCATGGTGTCACGCAGTCATTCTGCTTGTGTCCTCTCAACCGTCATGTTCGGATCGTTATCATACGACGTCCATTGACGTGAGTTGTGGCGATTGATGGAAACACCAACATGGAATAAAGCCTTGTCACTTCAGATGATGTTTTGAAACAATTCAGGCCAATCTTCATGCCAAACTAGCACTAACTCTCCATATTCCATTCTGTGGTCACAGTTTCAAGTTTTAGCTCCTGCACGTAATAAGGTTTCCACGGACGCAAATTCAATTCTTTATGCAACACCGTGTGTTTTGTTAGTTCACTTTCACGAGCTGTTTGACGTGTTGATTTTGGCGGGCCGCGATTAAACATTTCGTACACTGTTGCCACGTTCTTCGTTGATCGGGATGTGGTTGGTCACTTTTTTTTGCATCCTTCATACAGCCCTTGTGGTCATCAGTTTACCTGACGTTTTTTATTGTTTCCGGACATAGTGTTGCATGCTTACCTTTCGATGCACGCCACCATCTCTGAACCGCAACAATTCCACACTTCATAGCGTGCTGCTATCTTAGCTTGCTTCTGAACAGTCAAGCGACTAGCATAGTGGAAATTAAAAAATAAGAAATAAGACTAATAAGAAATTCTTATTAGTGTTGTCTCTTTCAAAATGTTTTCGTCATACGCGATACTAAAAATTCTAAAAGCAATTTCTAATGCCTAGTTACTTTCCACCCATATATATATATATATATATATATATATATATATATATATATATATAGATATATATATATATATAGATATATATATATATATACAGGAGAGAGAGAGAGAGAAAAATATATAGAAAAATATGTAACGAATTAATAGATTTTATTTTTAATCGAATATATTATTATTACTTCAAATGTGGATGCTCGTATTTGAGTAGACGCTCCGTATATTCGAAACCTGCTGCAGGGCACATTTTCTTTGTTGTTTTCTCAACTAATGCATGGCGATAGACGAAATAGATACTGTTTTAAAGCGTCTACTGTTGCGTTTTCAGGCATCTGTTGGTCAATCAACGATAGCGACTTGATGCAGTTGGTAAGTTTAGTGTTGCAACAACGTCCGTTGTTACGGCGTATCGCCGAGTAGACTCGGTTAAATGTTATGTTTACAAAAAGAGTCTCGGCTCCGACAGAACGAATACCTATTGGGTAAACCCGCCCTCCTCCCCTAGTACTTGCAATGCTCATTCCCACTATGGGCAACAGGTGGCATCTTTTATGGCTAATGAGAGGAAGGATTCTAGAATCTCGCGTCTTTAAAAGACACGTGGACATTTTTTTTTTTTTTTTTTCTAGATTTTTACAATGTCGCCATCGGTCGACTGCCAGGCAAGCGAGCACATTAATTTTAATACTACTCAATACAAGTTTCAACTAAAAATAGCATATATATGGATGTTTGTGCGTGTGAATGTGTGTGTGTGTGTGTGTGTGTGAAGAAAAGTTCTCGGCCCAAGTAAAAATGTTTGTTTATTTGACCAAATATTACTAAGTGTCGGAGTCCTCGAACTTTTTATTATTTGCCGCATGCACATAGCAGCCATGCATTCAGACGTTCATTACTAAATATTTTATACACACACACAGATGGGTATGTGTGTGCACAAACAAACACACATATATAAAGATAAGTATATATGCGTTTAATTATATATATATATATATATATATATATATATATATATATATATATATATATATATATATATATATATACGTATATATCAATATCTATCTCTATTTCAGTCTATAACTGTATCATCATGTGTATTCATCTATATATGCATATATTATATATGTACGTACACTTATAGAAAAATGCACGACAAAAATCTTACATAAATATAACAACACAATAATAATATATATATATATATATATATATATATATATATATATATATATATATATATATATTAAAGACATATTTTATGTTTAACGTTGTTATTTTATAGATACAAGTATTTAAGCAAATGCTCTGTTTATGATAAACAGTATTAAATAACATTTACCGGCCTGAATGTCCGAGAAATTTTCATAGAAAATTTTCGTTCTTTGACAGGATTTAATACTGTTTATCATAAACAGAGCATTTGCTTAAATACTTTTTATCTATAAAATAACAACGTTAAACTATAAAAATAAATAAATAAATTGTCGGACCTTGTCCATTTCTTATATATATATATATATATATATATATATATATATATATAATATATATATATATATATATATATATATATATATATATATATTTAAAGATATTTTTGTAGGTAATATATATATATATATATATATATATATATATATGCAATAATTGAAAAAAATAATATATTTTACGTATGTGTATGTCAACAACTATCATTTCCCATAAAATTGGACATACACACATATACATATATATAATTTATAGATCTAGACATATATATAGAGACTTATATGATGAATTTTCCTACTGGTGCGAGTTAATTTAAAGCATTCATTTTTGTTCATTACGCATGCACACGCACACACAGATAGACACACACATACATATATGGGTGTGTATGCGTGAGCGCGTGTGTGTTTTCGTCTACGTGTTTGCGTCTACGAGTGTGTGTGTGTGTGTGTGTGTGTGTGTGTGTGTGTGTGTGTGTGTGTGTAAGAGCTTTCAATTTCCCGTTATTTGCCATCATTATATGGAATTATGGTTGCCCTAAAGATATTTGAACGTACATAGGTTTTCGACTATAAACACCGTAATTTTCCCTTGCGTTCTCCGTGGAAATTATTGCTCAATTTATTGACGCTCAAACTTTTATCTCTATTCTGTTTCGAATAAATAAGACGCTTTGATCAACCAGGTTTTCTAACCGCAATGCTATTAACTAAAAGCAAGTAAATATATCTTCCACTGGTATTCTTTTTAGACTGTAAGACTAGTGGTAAACAATTTGTATTTTCCATATGCTAATGGTTTCAAAAATATTACTGTTGACGAATGGACAAGCAAGAAGTCACAGACCATTCATGATTCGAAACAAATAGAATCCAATAATCCGAGATTAACTCGTTAAAAATGCTGATTTTCCTTTTGAAATCATTTTCTTTTTCTGTCGTTAAATAGCTTCTTTAATCTATTCTTTGACTCGTGGCAATCTTCCAATTTTCATTTAAATGCTAAGTATTTCATTCATTTCTGAACGATAGCGTATTTAGCCAAAAAAAAAAAAAAAAAAAAAAAAAAAAAAAAAAAAAAAAAACGAAGAATCAGAAGAAACAAGAAGGCGTAGCATTAATTCATGAAATATTTCTCTTATAAAACGTGTTAATGAAGCGGTCCTTGGCACTATATCAAATTTCGAAGAATTTCAACAGCACAAGGAATAACTGGAAATTATTGAAAATGACAGTCGTATGCTTTCCCTTTTGTTTAGCTCGTAGTTTCATTAACATATAACTTAAAAATGTGACTCCATTTGGTTCTCAAAAGAACATTCTGTAATAAACTTATCTCTGGGTGAGTCTGAGTGGCACTACTCTATTGATCATTGTTTACCCACTGGTCCATACTGGTGAAACGAGATCTCGTCTATGATGAACCTGAAAAGCATAGTTTTATCCATGTAGGGTAGCTCCAAAAGCTATTAGCAACCACTTTCTACTATTTACTGGAGTCAATGTTCTGTGAACCCACTTTACACAGACCTTTGAATAGTCAAGAGATTGCACTAAATTGTGCGTACTGTCATAGCTTATCTGAAGACTATCACAGACTTTTGTCTTAGTGACTGTTCATTACATTTTGCTTTTATCAGGTTTTAATTTTTGTAATGGATTCGTGTTCATTTCCGTATTCCTTCTTGTTGATCGATCAGGCAGTCACAGAATAATAACAGGGTGTTAACATAAACTGATAAAAAAATACACTTGCTGTAAGTATACTAAGGCACATACCTTTGAATAGCCAAGAAATTGCACTAAATTGTGCGTACTGTCATAGCTTATCTGAAGACTATCACAGACTTTTGTTCCGTCACCTGTCAGCACCATCTTGATTAGCTTTATATTCATTCACAGTATTAGCTGGCCTATTGCTGTGGAGTCTGTCACTAAGATCATTTTTTAAGCATTTCATCCCAAACAAAAATTTAAATGCAAAGTCAATCACCATCTTCTGATGTCTGGAATCTCATTCATCTTTTATCATTTTCTCATTCTCCCTATACACATTTTTTCTCTCACCTTCACTCTATGTAACTCCTGGCGAACCAGTGGCACTCCTACTATGCTTGGGGTGAAATGCTTAAAAAAAAGAAAAAAAAAGAAATTGATCTTAATGACAGACCCCGCAGTAAGAGGCCAGCTACTACTGTGACTGTAAAGCTAAACAAGATGGTGCTGACAGGTGGCGGAACAGTCACTACTCCAAAAGTCTGTGATAGTCTTCTGGTAAGCTATGGTAGTACACACAATTTAGTGCAATTTCTTGGCTATTCAAAGGTATGTGCCTTAGTATACTTATAGCAAGTGTATTTTCTTATCAGTTTATGTTAACACCCTGTGATTATTCTGTGACTGCCTGATCGATCAACAAGAAGGAATACGGAAATGAACACGAATCCATTACAAAAATTAAAACCTGATAAAAAACAAAATGTAATGTTTTCGTCAGATTTCTGGAAGGATATCAGCCCAACAAACGTTTCAGTACCGACCTAGAATACATGAACATTCTGATCTACTTAAATGGATAGATATTCAACGAAGATAAATGACTTGAAAGCTTGTCTGGTTGAGGATAACTAATGAATAGTAAATTCCAAACTAAGCTCCGTCAACAACTACGAATCATGCACGTGTCTGTAATCATCTCTGCAAATGAAAAGTTCATGCAATAAGATCTGCTGTCGTGCTATGGAATGCATTGAAATTCTTCTTTGTGGAAGAAAAAGATTTTTGTAAATGTAGATGAATAACACTTTGAAAAGAAAAAAAATGGATGAATAAATTTAATGAGATTTAACGGGTTTTTTAAAGATGCATAATATATGTTTTTCAATAGAATGAGTGACGTCATGTCCAGTAGATCCTTCATGTTACGACTATCTCTTCAAAATTGCTAGTTATCTCATGATTTCCAGTGATTTGAATTGAAGAGAGATCAACAAAGCCTTAAGCAAGTCTTTTAGCTTCACTACGTACTGCATTACATTCATTCTATTCGTTTACTTACACAATTCTGTAATCACGAAAAAATGTTAAAGCTGAAGAAAAGCTTAAAAGAACGAAGTGCAAAATAGAAAAAAGACGAAGATTAATAGAAAACTGAAATTGATAATCCAAAGAAAGTAATGGAAATAAGACGATAGAAAGGCGCAAAAATGATAAAAGTCAATTTATTAGAAAGAAAAAAATAAATTATTCCGTCTACAGAAATAGAATTGCTTTTATAAGAAAACTAAAAGAGAAAGTAAGAGAAAAAGAGAGAGTAATATGGAGTAAATGAAAAAAAAAAGAAGGGTGGGTAAAATGGAAGAAAAAAAAAAAAAAAAAAAGAGAAAGAGATAAAATAAATGGGTAGAAAATGGAAAGAAAAAGAAAAAAAAAGTAATAAGAAAAGGGCAAGGGAACGAAGTTGAGAAAGAAGTAACTCAAATAAATAGTTATTTATTTACAATAAAATATAAGATATAAGATATAAATTAAAAAAGAAAACATCGGATAAGCAAAATATTTCAATGGAAAAAGTCTTATACATTTGTTTTATTATTTTTAATATTTAGAAAAGAAATTTTCATTTTTACTTTTCTAACATGAAAAGGAAAAGTAAAATAAATAAGAAATAATTAAACACGAAAAGGGTAAACTTTTAATTGGAGAGAAAAGGGTAATAACGCTGAAAAAAAAAAAAATTTTTCAGTATAATTGAAGACTGACTCAAATTTTTTTTTTATAACGGCATGAGAAATTTTTAACTCATGCATTTCGATTCGTTATCAATGAGTTATTTATGCAATAAAATATAAGATATAAGATATAAATTAAAACGTTCTTGGAATTTGCAATTTCCTTTTTTTTTTAAAAAAAGTCTTTTGTAGGAGAAATCAGAAAATTTTTCTTTTTCAATAACAAATGTGAGTTTGAAATCGGACAAATTAGATCAAAATACCAAATTTTCAAATAGTGACAGTTCCGTTTGTTCTTTCTAGAATGAAAAGGACATTGAAATGTTTTATTATTTTTAATATTTGGAATATGATTTTTGCAAAATATAGGAAAAAAAAAAAAAACGCTTAAAGAAAGAAACATTTCAACGACAACTTTTCAAATAACTGAGAATGAAAATGGATCAGCGTCAAAATAGCGGTAAAAACATTCAAAATTTAAAATAAATTAGTAAATAATTGAAAAAAAAAAACACAGTAAATGTAGTAATATTCAGATGGAATGCAAAAATGTATAACATTCAAATTTCAAAAAAAAAAAAAACAAATAACAATTTTTTTTTTTTTTTTTTTTGGGAAAAGAAATTCTCTTTGACTTTAAACGACGTCATAAATAAATTATAATATTGGTAACCAATTGATCAGTTCAGGAAATCTGAACAACAACCCGCAGACCTTTACGTTTTTTAATCGTGCGGTTGGGATTAATTGTTTAAGAAGCTCTTGTAACGTTTTTTTTACGCATATGAAATTTTGTTATTTTTCTATTTTAACGTAACTGAACTCGTATTATTATTATTTAATTTATTTGTTTCTCCTTTAAATGATACTGATAGCTACTATATGGGTGGATTTCTGATATTCTTTCTTAGAAGGACTCAATAGGCTATTTTCAACCTTTGAAAATATTCTGCCAATAAATGGCTCTTAAACAGTAAAGATAAAAAGGACAATTATTATTTTTGTTACTAAAACAAAAAAAAAAAAAAAAAAAAAAAAAAAAAAAAAAAAGTGAGACACAAGAAATTTTGAAATTTCAGGTGGTTCATCCCTGAGATAAAAATTTAATAAATTTTAGATCATGTCTCGATTTTAGAAGGGCACAAGGTTTCAAAAGTGAGCAACAAGAATAAAGATTTTTTAACAGGTAATCGGCGAAAAAAAAAAAAAAAGAATGTAAACTTTTTTTTTTTTTTTTTAAAACAACGCTATTTTCAACGACTTTAAAAAAATAACGACCTGTTCTCCTTTAAAAAGCGATCTTTAAGAAGAATAGTTATCCAACAAAAAAAAAAATCACCGGAAAGGAAAAAAACATAATATATTGAATTTATGAGAAGGAAAATACAAGTCTTTCATAATGAAATGAGCGAACGACAAACCACTTTTTTTTTGAACCGTTTGCTGCAATGACTTAGAAATTTTTAAAAATAGAAACAAAACGTCAAAATAATCAGAAGGGAATTAATTAAGCAGAACAAATTATTCAAGAAAAACAATTTCTGAATCCATAACAAATGGAGTGAGTTCCCCAAAATCGAAGTTACTCAAACCTCAGGAAAAACATAGCTAACTCTATCTCAGATCAAATGATACCAAATTTATCAAATAGTGACAGTTCCGTTTGGCAACAAAACATGAAAAAGGGAACCATCAAAGGGATTCTAGAATGAAAAATACAAAAAAGAAGAAAGGTGGGTGAAATGCTAAATATGTATCGTCAAAATTTGATCAGAAAAATAAACAGCACTAATTAGGAAAACGACAATATCAGGATGGAATATGATAGAACGAGATCAACTTTGCAAAAACAATAAGGCTCAAAAAAAAAACAGAAAGCTTAAAGAAAATTGAAACACTTCAACGACAACAAATAAATTGAACAGGAAAAGGTAAAAAAATCATGGCAAATGGAAAAAGAAATGAACACTGAGAATGGTGCTGGCCCTAAAATGAAAAGGGAGACTTACAATTTGATAAAGCAAAAATTGATCGGCGTCAAAATAAGCCAAAAACATTCATCTCCTGTAAGTATTTAAATATAAATAGAAAAAACTCACCCAATTTCATTAAACGAAGAAAAAAAAAGAACAGTCACACAGTAAATTTAGTAATATTCAAAGGAAAATACAGCAAAAAAAACAAAAAATGTAGTAACTAAAATTCATGGATGAAAAGGTTCCTTTCTTCTACCCAAAAAATGCACAAAAAAAAAAAAACAAATAACAAATGACTATTTTAGACAAAACAGAATCTGGAAAGGACATACTTTCCTTGGGGAAGAAATTACTTATTAATAGGAATCTGGGGCCTTAAAAAAAAAACTTGGATAAACGACGTCTGGATCTTAAATAAATTATATCACCCGTACACAATTTCATCAAACAATGTATGTCGATAAAAAAAACTACACTTTACCTCCAATCATAAAAATGGAACCTATAATGGCAAAGAAATGTTAGGGATTTTCAACTCTTGATCAGTTAACCAGCCAAGTTAACAAGACAGAAATAAATTGATGGATGACTTAAAATTCATACTAGGAATGACAAACTGGAAGGTCTTCTACAAAGGCCTTGAAATTCAATTTGGATAAATCTTCTAAACCAGTTTTACGTCAAAGGATCGCTACAACAAACTTCCTCTATTAGTTAAGACCTTTACGTTTAGAACCAAGTCTAGGAATTACCATAAGAAAATGAAAGAAATAATAATAATAATTAATTCTCAGAACAGAATTATGGCCATTAATAATGCCATCCCATAATAAGTTTCAACATCTTGAAATAAATACATCAGACAAAATTCTAAAAGGCAAATATCTGATGTAGACCTAGGTGTAAATATACATAATAATGTGGATCCAAAATGCAGGTGGTCCTACAAGACACAATACCAATAAACAAAAGACTGGATGATAAAATTATCATATGAAAACAGGAAGTTACAAACAACATTTACATTTAGTAGATTCTGTAGTAAATCAAAAAAGAAGCCAAGAACCAAATTGCAGCAAAAGATATGAAAAAAAATTGAACGTATCCAGAACGTGCAAATAAACCCAATAAAGTTAATACTCATCGATGGTTACGAGCATCTGGATTAAAGTCTGAAACTGAAGGCTTTATTCTTGCAGCGCAAGCAGAGTCTTTTCACTAGGAATTTTCAGGCAAATATCATACACATAATAATGTGGATCAAAATGCAGGTTCTGTGACAAATACCAAGAAACAATAGACCATCTAAAGGATGTTCTATACTTGCCCCAAATGAATATAAAAATCGTCACGATAGGTAGGGATTTATGGACAATGTGCAAACACTTTGGAAAATGTGTAAGCAAACACTGGTATGAACATCGGCCAGCGCCGGTTACAGAAATAGAAGATGTCACCATTCTATGGGATTATACCATCCACACAGACAGAAAATTGAAGCAAATAAGCCGGACATCATTGTCAAAAACCAGAAAGAAAAAAAACTTGCCTACTAATTGATATGGCTTGTCCAGCGGATTGTAACATAGCAACCAAGGAATTTGAAAAACTATCAAAATACAAAGACCTGGAAATTGAAATAGAAAAAATGTGGAAATTGAAAACAAGAATAATACCAGTGGTAATAGGTGCACTTGGAATTATAAAAATGGAACAAAAACAACACATTGAAAAGAATCCTGGAAACCCCAGCTTAAGAGACATACAGAAAATTGTCTTATTAAGTACAGCACACACACTAAGGAGAACTTTGTCTATGTAACGCTAGCAACTTCATCGGAGATAAAAAAAAAAAAAAAAAAAATTAACATGTAATGTGGCCATAACAACACCACGACCTGCCTTAGGTCTTTCCGCAGACTTGGTAGGTAGTGTGTCATGTGAAATAGAAATCGAATGATGATAATGATAATAATAATAATAATAATATGTTTTTTTTTTTTTTTTGTACAAAAATGATCAGTGGAAATTGTTATGAAGTCATTTCTGATATTAGGTCTCTGGTTGGTACATGAAAGGAAATGTGTATACAACAGAAATCCAAGGAAATAATAATAATAATAATAATAATAATAATAATAATAATAATAATAATAATAATACTCAGTTTTACTCGTTTCGAAGAAAAGAAATTTTGAAATAAAAGAAAGTAATTTTTCAAAATAACACGAGCAAAATTAAAACATTAAATGCATTTTCATAAAAAATGATAAAAATGTAAAGAAAATAACAGAAAAAAAAGGTTATTCCATAGGTGATTTTGCTTGCGTAGCGTTGCAGGATCGCCAGTGGCGAATAAAAACAGAGAACGAACAAGAAAATCGATAATATATTAAAAAAGAATAGATTTTTTAGTAAAACGGCCGGAAGTGGAATGTTTGCTTAAGGGCAAAATAATTTGAAATGAAAGCCGTGTGAGATTTTTAGATGTTCTCTGAAATATGAGATCAGGCACAATTGTCTGTTGATCAATCTACAAGTGTCAAATCAGTGCGCACACATGGGATGAATCGACTTAAATCGGTATGGATGCTCACACACACATGCAGTAATGTGTAGACATGCACACAAATACACACAGAAGCTCATACGTTATCACACAAGTACATGCATACAGACACGCATATAAATACGTATGGCGCATGCGCGTACTCGTCACCTTATATAGAGATACATACACACATGCGTGTACATTGTATTCTGGCACATCAAAATGTGCCCATAGCATAATACCAATTCTGAATTTGGATTTATTTTCTAATTCGGTGGTTTTTCATCTCATAATGAAATTATCTGAAGACGATTGAAGAATGAGCAAAAGGAAAACTAACAATCGACTATTTAGACCTTGGTATCATCACGGCATTGGGTAGATTTTGTTTATATTGCCTAACAGTATTACTTTTATATTACATAGACTATATTATTATTTCACACAAATATCTATGAGATAATGTTATTAAGTTTTAACTTGTATTTATTTAATCTAGCGTTTTATCACAACAGACAGTTGTTGGTCACAAGTTAATAAGAAGAGCAGACCGGAAATAAAGAATAGTCTTTTAGCGAGAATCCTGGGAAGCTTATCAACCACAACAGTTATTGTACCCTGCGTGCTATTAGAGTAGCCAATTTCTGTTGAAGATATAGCTTTATTCTTTATATAATGAGATGTCCAGTGCTACTATCTTTGATGTTTTTTCATATATGGACTTATTAGTTATATTATCATTGCTATATTGGATGTGTTGCTTGGTCAGTAGTAGTAGTTTCATATCAATATGACCAGAATTTTGTCGAGAAACAATGCCGCAGAATTTGATATTAAGTGGTTAATTTTTTTTTAATCATTTCACCACAAGCAAAGCTGCTAAAACATAAGGTACTGAGTGTTGTAGAATATGAGGCAAATATATGATTAAAGAGAGAGGGGACAATAAAAGAACAAAATTAAGAAGAAAGAAAATAACGATTGAAATTGCATTTAAATTTTTGAAGATCAAAGTTGACTTGGAAGCAAGAAGTCGGAAGAAGCGAGAAGTGCAATAGAAGAAACTGTTACTACAGAACTTAGGTTTGCATATTATTTTTTGGAGGGTGCTATTAACTCATGGCCGTAGTATGATGATCTACATAAAAGAACTCAAATCACGATGGAAAAACGTTAATAGCTGATGAGTTTTATGTTAAATATAAGTACAAATTGTATACGTCAATATGAATAAAGTTTAATTATACAGTACTAATAAATAAAAGTAATTGACAATACTTAGTGTTATAATAAAATTGATTGGCATATATATAGTCATGGTGTGAACTATCAAAAATTAAATGTTTAACTAAGTGTAAATATATGCATGCAAAATCTGAGGGTATAGCTGCAGCGAGGGTTTCATATCTCAGTAATGTTTTACACAGATCATGGTAATTTATGCTCAACACTCAATAACTTTATAAATAACTTTTTTTTTCCTGCGCCACAATCATAACCAAGATCAAACAATTGTGCGAATCGAGCTCCTCTTCGAGGTATGGTAACAATCAGCCATTCTCCAACGATTCTTGCCTTACGTGCTAAGATTCCTTCCTAATCTGCTTAGACACATATTATTCTGGGACTCAGTTATACCACTTACACAATGAAACGTTTTTGTTTCGGTGGAAATCAGCCTCACTGGTCGTAACGGTGGGAAAGTATATTTTACCAGATTCAATTAATTTATTAACGGCGTCAAATAGAAGTGTGATCTTCAAAAACTTTCTGTCTATGACCAAGACTTTAATATAAATGCGATTTTTTGTTGACCAAAACAAACAATATTTCCGATAAGAACGTTTCCGTTGATAAGCAGTCCTGATTTTCTCACAAGTGATCAAGAGCAATCAATATCCACCAAGGTCAAGCTCTTGGTCGCGTTGATACGCACTTCAAGTATATGCGCGCTTCATTAATATCTTGCTTGGGGAGGAGATTGACGCTGACATCTTTTCCGCCATAACGTTTCTCTAGAACTCCAAAGAAATGTGACCCACTTTATCTCATTGAAAGCATCACACTTTGCATTGTAGTCGTATACGAGCAGTCCTTTGCAAAGTGATTAGGATCAAACATTCGGAGCTACACAGCTTGTAGATAGAGATTGTTTCATCTCTGGTCGCGCGGCATCACAATTCATTCCTCGGTATCATTTCATATTTTCTGTCTCCAATCACTTGCTGGGCATCGAATGCATAATGGATAAGTCCCGATGGAGCTGTTTGACATGAACGAACAACAATGCCACGAACACTTACATTATGTATCTCTATGGATAGTACCGTAAGATTCAACAACTGCGAGGAATACATCCACAGATTTGCCTTTGTTAATAATTTTGTTTACGAACTGTTTACAAATGACTCCATTGCGAAAGCATTTTTTTTTTGCCTGACGTCAGACTGTTCTCATCACTTAACGATTGCTAAACAGAAAAAATCTTCGCCTGTTAAATCTAACTCAAGTTCCGTCTTCTCAGTTCGTTCTGTTACAGAGTAATCAAATTCATAAATCAATTTGAGATAGAACTGCTTGATAAAACTTATCAGGTTACAGAAATAGCTTGTGGATAGAAAAGCCGCCAGCGTTTTTTACAAACTGTTCGTATCTCTGCAAGACTTTTAAAATTTCAGTGTGAGACTTGTTAACGCAGATGAACTAAATCGACTTCTCCAGTTATACTGAAGGACACTATGTATATTCTATGGGACGTACGACATGCTGGGACCACGACATGTGCTGATACCTGGATCGTCTCCGGCAGCCTGTGGAATGTTGTTCTTGGTCAGCCGTACTAGCGGATCTTGATCTTCTTCGATCCATATATTTCGATTCCACGGCTTCTGTCTCATCAATGCGAAGATAAACAATATTAAAAGTTGAATGACTTGGCTGCCTTCGATCTGCAAATGAAATCTGATACAAACGTGCAGTCTCGTGCAAAAAAAAAAAAAAATCATATCTGCCTGCTCACGAAAAAGAATATCCGTTATTGATAAATGTAACAATTTTAAGTTTACTCACTACTACAAACGTTCAACCTTGAATACAGACTAGCCACAAATATACACGAATGACAAATGTAACCCTAGTCTACATGACAACACAGCGCCATCTAAACGAAGGATTTGTGGGTTAGGGCTCCGGACATGTGTTTATATGGACTTTTGTCCTTGTTTTGGTGTGAGGAACCCGCCATCAAAATTTGTAAATATATTCCTGATACACCTGTATATACCTATATACATTCATATGTGCTCCTTCATATCTATTCCCGTATGAATACGCACAGACTTGCCCAATATCAAAACAACCATAAAAAGGCTTTCATATATATATATATATATATATATATATATATATATATATATATATATATATATATATATACGGTTGTGGAGAGAATTATTCGCCCCACTGAATATTTGCATATTTTCTAAGGAAATGCGAATATTACTGAATTTACCAGAAATAGTTGATTCCGTATTTAGTTTTGAATTTTCTTATATTCATACTTACAAGTTTTTCTAAAAATTGCTACAGTCAAAAATTATTCTCACCCCACACCTTATGGAAATAAAATTGTTCTATGGCAATTGAATAGGTTGTATTTGCATTTGACATTTAATACAAATACTCTTTGAAAATCAAAATGTATTGACCTGATTCTATAAGATTCTAAATGGTTTTGAAGAAGCCAATATGTGAGTGCCACGAACCGCTATAACTCATTCGATCTGCAACCATGGAAAAGACCGCTGAACTTGATGCATACAAACAAACTGATGGATATACAACACATCCCAAGCATTGAAATGTTCCTAGATCGAAAATTCGTAGCATTATCCAAGAAGTACAACGAGACTCACATGTTGAGAATAAATTAAAGACTGGCAGAAATGTTTTTTTTTTTGAGAGAATGGAACGGAAAAATTGTTAGAGATGTCTCGAAGAATCCTCAATAAATGATAGAGGACTTTTTTTAATGATGTAAAGACAACAGGGTTGAAAGTATTGTCACTAGATGCTTTTCATCGAGCGGGCCTTCGTGCTTGTCGTCCAAGTAAATCTCCTTACTTAAGGTCAAACACCTAAAATGCAGATTAGCTTATGCTAGAAGCCATTTAGAACATGGGAGTTAATATTGGAACTGTTTATGGTCAGATGAAAGTAAAATTATATGATCACATGAATTCACGTTATGTGAATGAAGCTCACAAACCCCAAAATATCATCCCTACAATTAAAAGCACGGTGGTGGGAGAATTCTGCTCTGGGACGTTCTGCTGCTTCTGGACTAGGAGAACTAGTAAGGCTATGATAGGTAAAGAAATTTGATTCTTACACTGCACAAAGTCATGAACTGAAAATTTATGGGCATAATTAAAGAAAAGTAAGAGAAAGAGATCCTTCGTATTTGGATGAACTAAAAAACTACTGCCAAGGAAGAATGGAGCAAAATATCTATCATTGTGTGTAGCGATCTTGAAGGGAACCATAAAAATTATTAAAGTCAATAATCAAAATCAAGTTTGCACAATTGCAACAATTTTTTCCTATGTTTTTTTGGCGTTTTTGAGGGCGGGGGTTATATTATTGTTTGACACTGAAATGAAAATTTTGTTGTGGGCAACGCTGAAATTTTTTTCAAACCATTATTTTATCATTTGAAAAAAATGTATATGACGTTAAGGATATTTCGCAAAACATTTGGCTGTAATTAAATCTAATTCCAAAGCGTCTTTCGTTCGTGCGCATGTTTAGTCGCACCAGCATAAATAAACTGATTTTAGCTAAAGAAGCATCAAAGGTTTGAAATTGTTATGTTTTATCAGAGTAACTTAAGTATTTTCTTCATATTCCATGAATCAAAATCAGTTTAATTGAAATCTAGGATGCAAATTAATGAATTTGGAATATTATCCAAATTCAGATTTTCTATTATTGAGTCTCATTATTCATTATGTTTTCATTAAGTAATCTGTTATGATAATTAATGAATATTAAAAAAAATTAAATTCAGTTTTTCATTGAAGTTAGATTTCCCCTGATTTTTGATCTATAAGAAAAAAAAATATATATTTTTTTATTAGCTATAGTCATTAATTTTTCATATATGGACTTATTAGTTATATTATCATTGCTATATTGGATGTGTTGCTTGGTCAGTAGTAGTAGTTTCATATCAATATGACCAGAATTTTGTCGAGAAACAATGCCGCAGAATTTGATATTAAGTGGTTAATTTTTTTTTAATCATTTCACCACAAGCAAAGCTGCTAAAACGCATAAGGTACTGAGTGTTGTAGAATATGAGGCAAATATATGATTAAAGAGAGAGGGGGACAATAAAAGAACAAGAATTAAGAAGAAAGAAAATAACGATTGAAATTGCATTTAAATTTTTGAAGATCAAAGTTGACTTGGAAGCAAGAAGTCGGAAGAAGCGAGAAGTGCAATAGAAGAAACTGTTACTACAGAACTTAGGTTTGCATATTATTTTTTGGAGGGTGCTATTAACTCATGGCCGTAGTATGATGATCTACATAAAAGAACTCAAATCACGATGGAAAAACGTTAATAGCTGATGAGTTTTATGTTAAATATAAGTACAAATTGTATACGTCAATATGAATAAAGTTTAATTATACAGTACTAATAAATAAAAAAGTAATTGACAATACTTAGTGTTATAATAAAATTGATTGGCATATATATAGTCATGGTGTGAACTATCAAAAATTAAATGTTTAACTAAGTGTAAATATATGCATGCAAAATCTGAGGTATAGCTGCAGTGAGGTTTCATATCTCAGTAATGTTTTACACAGATCATGGTAATTTATGCTCAACACTCAATAACTTTATAAATAACTTTTTTTCCTGCGCCACAATCATAACCAAGATCAAACAATTGTGCGAATCGAGCTCCTCTTCGAGGTATGGTAACAATCAGCCATTCTCCAACGATTCTTGCCTTACGTGCTAAGATTCCTTCCTAATCTGCTTAGACACATATTATTCTGGGACTCAGTTATACCACTTACACAATGAAACGTTTTTGTTTCGGTGGAAATCAGCCTCACTGGTCGTAACGGTGGGAAAGTATATTTTACCAGATTCAATTAATTTATTAACGGCGTCAAATGATGTGATCTTCAAAAACTTTCTGTCTATGACCAAGACTTTAATATAAATGCGATTTTTTGTTGACCAAAACAAACAATATTTCCGATAAGAACGTTTCCGTTGATAAGCAGTCCTGATTTTCTCACAAGTGATCAAGAGCAATCAATATCCACCAAGGTCAAGCTCTTGGTCGCGTTGATACGCACTTCAAGTATATGCGCGCTTCATTAATATCTTGCTTGGGGAGGAGATTGACGCTGACATCTTTTCCGCCATAACGTTTCTCTAGAACTCCAAAGAAATGTGACCCACTTTATCTCATTGAAAGCATCACACTTTGCATTGTAGTCGTATACGAGCAGTCCTTTGCAAAGTGATTAGGATCAGAGCATTCGGAGCTACACAGCTTGTAGATAGAGATTGTTTCATCTCTGGTCGCGCGGCATCACAATTCATTCCTCGGTATCATTTCATATTTTCTGTCTCCAATCACTTGCTGGGCATCGAATGCATAATGGATAAGTCCCGATGGAGCTGTTTGACATGAACGAACAACAATGCCACGAACACTTACATTATGTATCTCTATGGATAGTACCGTAAGATTCAACAACTGCGAGGAATACATCCACAGATTTGCCTTTGTTAATAATTTTGTTTACGAACTGTTTACAAATGACTCCATTGCGAAAGCATTTTTTTTTTTTGCCTGACGTCAGACTGGTTCTCATCACTTAACGATTGCTAAACAGAAAAATCTTCGCCTGTTAAATCTAACTCAAGTTCCGTCTTCTCAGTTCGTTCTGTTACAGAGTAATCAAATTCATAAATCAATTTGAGATAGAACTGCTTGATAAAACTTATCAGGTTACAGAAATAGCTTGTGATAGAAAAGCCGCCAGCGTTTTTTACAAACTGTTCGTATCTCTGCAAGACTTTTAAAATTTCAGTGTGAGACTTGTTAACGCAGATGAACTAAATCGACTTCTCCAGTTATACTGAAGGACACTATGTATATTCTATGAGACGTACGACATGCTGGGACCACGACATGTGCTGATACCTGGATCGTCTCCGGCAGCCTGTGGAATGTGTTCTTCATGGTCAGCCGTACTAGCGGATCTTGATCTTCTTCGATCCATATATTTCGATTCCACGGCTTCTGTCTCATCAATGCGAAGATAAACAATATTAAAAGTTGAATGACTTGGCTGCCTTCGATCTGCAAATGAAATCTGATACAAACGTGCAGTCTCGTGTGCAAAAACAAAAAAAATCATATCTGCCTGCTCACGAAAAGAATATCCCGTTATTGATAAATGTAACAATTTTAAGTTTACTCACTACTACAAACGTTCAACCTTGAATACAGACTAGCCACAAATATACACGAATGACAAATGTAACCTAGTCTACATGACAACACAGCGCCATCTAAACGAAGGATTTGTGGGTTAGGGCTCCGGACATGTGTTTATATGGACTTTTGTCCTTGTTTTGGTGTGAGGAACCCGCCATCAAAATTTGTAAATGTATTCCTGATACACCCTGTATATACCTATATACATTCATATGTGCTCCTTCATATCTATTCCCGTATGAATACGCACAGACTTTGCCCAATATCCAAACAACATAAAAGGCTATAAAATATATATATATATATATATATATATATATATATATATATATATACGGTTGTGGAGAGAATTATTCGCCCCACTGAATATTTGCATATTTTCTAAGGAAATGCGAATATTACTGAATTTACCAGAAATAGTTGATTCCGTATTTAGTTTTTGAATTTTCTTATATTCATACTTACAAGTTTTCTAAAAATTGCTACAGTCAAAAAAATTATTCTCACCCACACCTTATGGAAATAAAATTGTTCTATGGCAATTGAATAGGTTGTATTTGCATTTGACATTTAATACAAATACTCTTTGAAAATCAAAATGTATTGACCTGATTCTATAAGATTCTAAATGGTTTTTGAAGAAGCCAATATGTGAGTGCCACGAACCGCTATAACTCATTCGATCTGCAACCATGGAAAAGACCGCTGAACTTGATGCATACAAACAAACTGATGGATATACAACACATCCCAAGCATTGAAATGTTCCTAGATCGAAAATTCGTAGCATTATCAAGAAGTACAACGAGACTCACATGTTGAGAATAAATTAAAGACTGGCAGAATATGTTTTTTTTTTTTGAGAGAATGGAACGGAAAATTGTTAGAGATGTCTCGAAGAATCCTCAATAAATGATAGAGGACACTTTTAATGATGTAAAGACAACAGGGTTGAAAGTATTGTCACTAGATGCTTTCATCGAGCGGGCCTTCGTGCTTGTCGTCCAAGTAAATCTCCCTTACTTAAGGTCAAACACCTAAAATGCAGATTAGCTTATGCTAGAAGCCATTTAGAACATGGGAGTTAATATTGGAACTGTTTTATGGTCAGATGAAAGTAAAATTATATGATCACATGAATTCACGTTATGTGAATGAAGCTCACAAACCCCAAAATATCATCCCTACAATTAAGCACGGTGGTGGGAGAATTCTGCTCTGGGGACGTTCTGCTGCTTCTGGACTAGGAGAACTAGTAAGGCTATGATAGGTAAAGAAATTTGATTCTTACACTGCACAAAGTCATGAACTGAAAATTTATGGGCATAATTAAAGAAAAAGTAAGAGAAAGAGATCCTTCGTATTTGGATGAACTAAAAACTACTGCCAAGGAAGAATGGAGCAAAATATCTATCATTGTGTGTAGCGATCTTGAAGGGAACCATAAAAAATTATTAAAGTCAATAATCAAAATCAAGTTTGCACAATTGCAATAATTTTTTCCTATGTTTTTTGGCGTTTTTGAGGGCGGGGGGGTTATATTATTGTTTGACACTGAAATGAAAATTTTGTTGTGGGCAACGCTGAAATTTTTTTTCAAATCCATTATTTTATCATTTGTGAAAAAATGTATATGACGTTAAGGATATTTCGCAAAACATTTGGCTGTAATTAAATCTAATTCCCAGCGTCTTTCGTTCGTGCGCATGTTTAGTCGCACCAGCATAAACAAACTGATTTTAGCTAAAGAAGCATCAAAGGTTTTGAAATTGTTATGTTTTATCAGAGTAACCTAAGTATTTTCTTCATATTCCATGAATCAAAATCAGTTTAATTGAAATCTAGGATGCAAATTAAGGAATTTGGAATATTATCCAAATTCAGATTTTCTATTATTGAGTCTCATTATTCATTATGTTTTCATTAAGTAATCTGTTATGATAATTAATGAATATTAAAAAAAATTAAATTCAGTTTTTCATTGAAAGTTAGATTTCCCCTGATTTCTGATCTATAAGAAAAAAAAATATATTTTTTTTTATTAGCTATAGTCATTAATCAACTAATTATTGACTATCATTAAAAAGCTCCTTGCTAAATCTTTCTGAATAATTTGTACGTCCGTAGTAATTTAGGAATAAACTTTTCAACTCAGAAATACGATCTTCGTTATTTCTAAGATTTTTTTTGGAAATATACACAAATCAATATTTTTTCTTAGAGGTTAAAAACTAGACTTTCTTGGATTTTTTAAAAGTTAAAACAAATAAATCAGTCCAACAACAAGACCCAATCTGATCTTTGTAAATATGAAGATGGGAATTTGTCAGCTCGTGAATGTTGCCATTCAAACAAACCGTGGATGAAGGCTGAATATATATCAAGATATTGCTTAAGAAATGAACATTCCTGAAGATTTCAAAAAGATCAGGAGAAATGAAAATACTTAACAAGAATCGAAACAAAAGCATTACTACAATCAGCAGGAATACCGATAAAAGAGCGATTTTCAGGCAATAATAATAACGCTACTATAATTGATAATAATAGTATTAAATGTCAGTTTTAATTGCCGCATTATACTAGTAATAGAGCTACTGCTCGCTTTTCTCGCGTTTTTCAATAACGTTAATAGTAATATTAATAAGCCTATGGCTAATTAGGCTCGCATGTAATCAAAGAAACTCCTTTGTAAATTATTCTCAGTTGAATTTCAACTTAAAAATAATATGATAAATTATAAAAGAAACTTACCAAGAAAATAAAAGTAATCATATTTGGTAGAATAAAAGCTAGAATTAAAAAATGAAATCAAATTGTTGTCAGGTTTTCATTTAAATGAGTTGCACTTGAATATAGTGATTTGGCAGAAACTGTTTTCATTTGATCCTGATATAGCTGTGGGGGTGAAGTGACTTGGCAATGAACCAATAGAAATAGGGGCCAAGAAGTAAACCCAATATTGTTTGCATCAACAATGAAACAATATGAAAGAAACGTCTAATATAGAGGAATAGATGCCGCCGATGATTTCCTGATAAAGTTAGACAAATTTTGGTGAGTGTAAAAAATAAATATGAGAAAGAATTTTGAATCGATTCAATTATGGAACTAAAAATATTTGTCAGTTCAGGTGTCTTAGTGGAGGTGAGTGACTGAGTTGCGTAGGTGGTTACCTCTATATAAAGGGGATGCAGTTTCGAACCATGTCGGATGGCACATTTCATTTACTAAAGACTCTCAAATTCCCAAGCCGGTAGATGTCAAATTATATATATATATATATATATATATATATAATAGGTCAAGAAAATACTTAAAAATCTCGGTCCCTCTCTCTCTCTTTCTTTCTCCTTTAACTTAAAAAAAAATATATTGATTTTTTTTCTTTCTTCCTTTTTTCTTTTTATTATAAAACCTTTTCTTTTTATTTTTTTCCCTTTTCCTTTTTTCTAGCTGTCTGTCTGGATTGATTCCATTTCTAAAAATCTTTCGGACTGAAGAGATGAATTAAAGAGATAGATTTTTGAAGGACTTTCTTAACTTATTTTTAGTACATTGAGCACACTTTGGATTAATATCCTCCTTGATTTGTCCCTACCAATTAACAATTGGTATATATATATATATATATATATATATATATATATATATATATATATATATATATTCGACTCTCCCGTCGAATTCGACGTATGAGGGTCAAGCAGATCAGTTCCCAGGAAACCGACAGCCCGACAACAGCACATGAGATTTGATTATAGTGGTGAAAGTTTCGTGCAGAACCATCCACACTTTTTGAAGGGCCGAATACAGAGACCTGGTGCACTACATGCCACAAGGTTTCCAAACAACCCTCCGCAGGTTTTGAATTCAGAGTTGTCCTTCTCCTAGACCAGTTGCCATCCAAGGCTATAGAACCCGATCTATTTTGCTATTTACCCATAGCTGGAGGGAGAAGACGAGGATTCATACCTTTCCCAAGGGTATTAGCACGTAAGTGAATGTAATGGATTCGACTGGAATATATATATTAAGACATGTTTCGTTGTATAGTTTAGACATATTCTGTCTACTTATTTTCGATAAGATCCTTTCATACTCGTGGATAAGTTTTTGGTGTCATTATTCAATAATGAAGGACAAGAGAAAATCGCCGTATTGATACATACTTATTTTATTTCCAAGTACTTTCGACGTATCAATATCATCATCAGTGTATTGTTTATTACAAAATAAATATTGTAGTATTCATTACTGTCAAAGGCAACTTATTGTGTTATCTGAAAGTTAAATTATATATAGAGAAAATTTATAATGTAAGTTTCAGATTGTAAAATTTATTCTTATAAACTTTTAATGACATGTTTTGTTCATGCAATCTTTTATTGTGCAAAGTCAAATAGCCTTTTTATTTACAAATACATACAAACTATAGAAAACAAAAAACATACATTTGGTCAATACAATATGCTATAGGTATGAATTTATTGTTTTACGTGTTAATTTTGTCTCCTTGACATTCTGTAACTTTCACCAAACTTTCCCTAATGATTTCTATAAATCTTTCCAAAGTTTCGACTTCGACTTTTCTGACAGTCTTTATTACTTCCCATAGTACCTTTCTGCTTAAACACTGTTTTCCATTCTCATATTTTTAAATGTTAGACAATACATTTTCTATTGGACTAATATCTGGAGAGACCGAAAGACTATTTGTCTCCGAAAATATTTATCAAGGTAAGTAATCAGCTTTACAGAATGTCTTGCGTTAATATACATGTTAATTTGAAGAGTTTTAGTAGTGACCAAAAGAACTATTGCCTAAGAGTATACAAGAATTTTCTGCATTTGCCTAGCCACCATTATGTCGTCTTCTACCTTATGTCTTCTAAGTCGTTTTAATATAGCAGACTTTCACCAGAACCTTCAACCTTCATGATAGATGGATGTTCTGCCAAGGAGGCTCTTTGTCTATTTGTGACTCAATTTCGCCTTATATATCCGTTCTATTGCTAAAGTTACTGGAAAAAATAGTCCGTTCATTGTAAGGCTCTTGTAAGTATCTGACTCCCCCTATCTTTACAAGAGACAGACCAAATCAAAAATGGAGTATCGCTGCTATATCCTGACTGGAGCTGCTCTATCGCTACTTCCATAGCATGTGTTCTGACGAGTCACATTCCTTTGTCACACCTCTTTTGACCTTTACAACAGTGACCCACCTTGAATGTGAATCATCCCTATTCTGTATTCCGTAAGAATTAAGTTATTCTGATTTCCCGGGAATGTTTGAACATAAATTGGCCAGTGTCTTCTGAGCATCATTATTATTATTATTATTATTATTATTATTGTAGGTTGCTGTGTTGTCTTTATGTATGTACCTTGCTTCTTTAGTGTTTTTTTGGGTGGGGGTTGCTTTGTTTGTTTTCAAGTACCATGTCATCTTTTGGTATCCGATAAATAGTTTTTCGTTTATAATGGTTTATGAAAGTTGAATGTGCTTAGTAATAAATCTATTCTTAAAATTTGTTATTCAGTTTTTATTATTCGTTTGTCATTTGTTGATTTATTTTCTTTCCTTTTTGATTCTTCTTATGTCTTTACTTCTTTTTTTTTTCATTTAGTTTATTTTGCCTTCTTAAAATAAGAACGCCAATGAAATACATAATTCTCCTCCCTCGATATTATGTTTCTTCTTTTTTTTTCCCGTTCTATCATGCAATTTCTCTCTTTCATTCTCTCATTTTCTCTTTCTCCTTTACATTTCTCCTATATTTGTTTCATTTTCCTCTTTACTCTTCTATATCGTCTTTATTTTCCCTTTTCATTGTTTCTTCTATTTTCACTCCCTACTCTTCCCTGCATGAATGACTACAGTGATTCTTTTTGGCCTAACCCAGTTCCAAAAATAAGGAAATAATTCAAATTCAATATACTTTTTTCGAACTGATATTTGATCCGACCAGAAATTTTTAACACCCCTAATTTTATACACTTAATATTTCTGCCAATTTTCCTGTTTATATGATTTCAGTTTTCATTATGAATTAATGACAGATACAAACCAAACACCTTAATACATATCCCTGTTAAAGCCGCTCCAATACAAAAAGTGAGCGTTACTATTTTCGTCACTATTTTCGTCACTATAATCCGGTAACTAGTTAGGTATCTGCTTTTGATCGACGGCTTTACTGTTTAATCATGCTGATCTTTTGTTGGCGGAGTTAATGCGACCCTCACTGAATACTAGGAAATAGTGAAATGAGGAATTTTTATCCAGTGAAAGAATTAACTTAAACCGAGTGAATTCCAACAGTAGGCCTATGTCGTGGTTTGCCTAGTTCTGATATTCGGTTTGTTGTCCGGTAAGAAAGCCAAATATTAATTTTCTTATCGATAACATGTAGTCTTATTTTATACTTACATATTTCGGCCTTTTTCACGTGCCTGCTGTACTTGTTAAGCGTCCAGATTGTTCGGCTTGTACTCTCTGTTCAAAGATGGCTATCTTGAATCAGTTAATTATTCCTACCTTATTCGTGCCTCTGACGCTGTTGTCTCATCCATTAAATCAACATATATGATATTTTCGCTAATCATTTTCAGAAGAGCAGAAAATGCCTTTTTTTATTTGTTAAACGAGTGATGTCATATGCGTTTCCTCTTTAGTATTGTCAACGTCCTTTTTGTGTTTGCCGATTCATCTGCTCAGTAATATTTCCTGTTAACCTTTATCACAAACTTACCTCCAGATGTATCATCGACTTTTACTAAAATATTTAGAAACACTGATTATTGACACACGCCTTGAATTCCTACAAGTAACCTTTTCAAACGTCAGACGTTTTTTTTTTACTAATGTTAACTTGAAGACAAAACAAACATATCTGCATGAAAAGCCTTAAAAACAGGGCGTTTGTCTTAATTGTCATTCTTGCTTCTGTTTGCTTTTCAATAAGGACATGTTTGTTTGAGAGAACTTTTGCATTTTTAAAATTCCCTCTATTTTGTAATTTAAATAATTTCTCCAAAAACGTGATAAATAAATCATGAAAATTGCTATTAATTTTTGACGGGTATTACTTTCATCCTATTTCTTTTCATCCCAGTTTCTAGATCGTTATTCTACAGCCGTTCATAAGCAATAAAAGCAAATACCGACCGAGATAACAACTCTATTCCTTTTTTTCACGGGAAGATTCTCTGTCAGAAGCAGCTGTCTTGCCGATTATGTAACTAAGTTCAACTAATTGCAAAAACTACAATGAAAGAAATACTAGTAAAAGAAACAGTTCATCACTTAACGAATTCAAATATCATTGAAAATACATAAACTCAGAATTTGTTTTATACAAAAAAAGACAGATATCACTTAAAACTTCACAAGAAAATTAAAGAGCCTCGACCAAATGTGTGAGATGAAAATATTTTATCAGAAGAATCATCAAGACATACTCTTAACTTCTACCAGTCTGTGGTATTTTTTTCTTGAACGCTTTCGTCCATGTATCAACGTCAGTGTTTTATACATATTAAAAGTTAACGAAATTAAATCAATGCAATAAAAAAGCTTTCAAATTCGTCTTATTCTAATCTATGTATCTGTGTGTGAAGGTTGACAGGGTTTGTTTTTTTTTTAATAAAAAGAAAGAACAGTAAGTTATGTAATCCGGTGTTCTTATTGATATTTTTATTTTTTACAAAATAGTGCTCAATGTAAATTCACAGCTCTGCCATTATCAAAATTTTGCCTTAAATAATATTTAAGAATAAAATTTAAAAAAATACGACCCGGTAATAAACATACTTATATTTTACATTAAAAATTGATTTTACATAATGTAAGTAATTCTATTACATATACTTGTTTTAAAAAGAAATATACTCTATTAAAGTTAACAGTGAGAATATTTAAAAATTGTAGTAAAATAAAACGAATACTAACCTAAACATCCTCTAAAATTAAATAAAAACCATATGAAAAAAAAACATATTTTAAATCAATAAATTTATAATATATATATATATATATATATATATATATATATATATATATATATATATATATATATTGATGCATGTTTCATTAAATAATACAGACAAATGTTGTCTATTTATTTTATGTAAGTTCTTTTCATATCGTCTGATAAGCTTAATAACATTATCATTAAACGAAGAAAGAAATACATATTTTTTAATCCTATCTAAGCTTTCGGCTTACATAAGCTATTATCAAAGATTACAATTACATTACAATTCCATTACATTACATTATATTACATTACAATATATTAAGCAATACACGGACAACACAGTGATGATATTCTGTTTCTGTTTACATGGAAGATTTCCAAGCAACGACAAACTCGTGCATATAAGACGCTGGAAGCGAAAATCGCACCGCATCTCACCGCATCGCACATCTGTATTTTAGACTGCTATATCTGCTGGCTTCATTTTCATACCTGCATTGTAAACACCGATATTAATTCTATAGCCAGATATTTATAATATATATAAATATTTTCTGGAAATAGTCTCGGATTGAAAAATTCAGGTGCGCTATATTTATGGAATAAATGCTCAATATCAGAGATAGAACATATGTAAATATGAAAGTGAACACTGAAGTCAACACTCAGAGGCGACAGGCTGTTTCATGCTAGACGCAATCGTAGCTCGAGGCAAGTGAGTACATCGATGGGTGATGTCTTGCCAGTACCAGGTGTTATAAGCTTAGATGGGCGGCTGGTGCAATGCATAATGACTTGGAATTTTTAATTGCAGAGCCGAGTTCTAATTCCCGTTGGGTTCGTTATATTCACTTACGCGCAAACACCCTTGGTAAAAGGCATGAATCTGCCTCTTTTACCCACTCACAACTATGCGTTAATTATTATGTCTTGTAACACTAAACTATTGTTATCCAAAAAATAAAAATCTTACAATCTAAAAATATTTTCTGGCTTTAAATAACAATATATATATATATATATATATATATATATATATATATATATATATATATATATATTATTTATAGTGTAAAAATGCTGATTGAAATAATGTCGATCCGTTGAAGATGTGAAATTCTTCAGGCAAAAGTATTATAAAAATCGGCAAGAAATAAGCTGAAGGAGACTTGATTACTATGATGACTATCGAAAATGGTCATGTAAATAAAAGAAAATAAATTGCTATTACGAGATCATCAACAACAACAACAAAAACAACAATAATAATAATAATTTGTAGTATTAATTTGCAGTTATTCTGATTGTCGTTGGTTTTGTTTGAACAGCTTAAAAGAACCAATCGAAAAGACTGGAAAGAATGAAACTAAGAGAAATAATGAATAACATCCAGACAGCAGAATACTGAAAACAACTAGAAGAATGCAAACGTATTAAGAAAACCTGCAGTCGATGTTATTAAATCTTACCTTACTTGTCTAAGGAAAGCATAAAACCAATAGATAGTGATACAGTTAGTTGATAGGACAATATATTTTTTTGATACATTGGGTGTGTCTGAATGAGCCTTTTTCGTTTCACAGCTACAATTGAAAAGGACTTATCTAAACTCAACATGAAATTTGTTACGACTACATTTAATTAATAAGCTAAAACTTGAAGGAAGAATTTGCTCTACTGCCTGTAATAATTGTCATAAACAATACAAAAGATCAAGTAATCTAAATAAAAATTTATATGAACACAAAAGAGTTATTTTGCAAGCCAATATATTAAATAGATTTTCTTGCACACCATAACGAGATTGACCACAATTTTGACATGAAAAATGCTACTCTAATCAAAGGAAAAAACAACACGCTCATACGAAAATGTTTAAAGATTGCCTTGATCGCAAGGACATCCATAGTAAATTTTCTCTCTAGCTCTTACATTTCCTAGCAGAATGGTTATGATTACAATGTGGGATATCTAATAACAAAAGGGATAGAAAGAAAAAGAAAAAGAACCTAAATTAAATCAGCAAAATTATATACAAATAAAAAAAGTTAAATTTAAAATTCTCAGTGTCCCTTGTTTGTGCACATGATATCATTATATCTTATATGTGTGTGTGTGTGTGTGTGTGTGCGTGTGTGTGCGCGCGGTGTGTGCGTGTGTGTGTATGGAAGGCATATTTAAGCAGCAAGAATTCGTTCAAACAAGTTTGATTAAAAACATTTCTTATTGTACTTTTCCAATTTTCGGATTTGGTGTTGAGTATTGCGCTCGAAGTTGGAGATGAGCTGTCTAAAGTCCCTATTTTCTTATTTTTGTACACATATTTTTGACTTTCACAGTCATTATCAAGAACCTATATTGTGTCTGTATGGTAGGTAGAATTCCTTTCTCTAAATCCTGGTATTCTTTGGGAAGCTGAACGTTTGAAATTGTCTAGCGCTACAAGAGATGAATCCTGCTCCTCACCAAAGTGTCGAGACAAGCTTACTGGGAACTAAAAAGCTATAAAGACATCTTTATTAAGAAAAATGACAAACCCAACATTTTCGTAATTCTAAACAGGACTGACTACAATAATCAAAATCTTGACCTAAATTCACTGCGGCGAAAATGAATTTAAAAAACTAAGCAAAAATTCATCAGCCTCCTCAAGACACTGGTCAACAGACTAATCACGATTAACAACACAGAGATCGAATCTCTCAAACTACACAAAAATTGTGGGTGAGTATTATCCAGGCTACTTATATAGGAACCTAAAAACACACAAATCTGACTCCCCGCTGCGTCCCATAGTCTCAGATATCCCAATTTCTGTACAACAACTAGCAAAAGCCCTAAACCAACTAATACTTCCATATTTACCAAGTAAATATAGCATTCAGTCCACTAGTGAATTACTCGACATACTATATGTAAAAAAAACAAAACAAATGATGGCATCTTAGCTTCTCTAGAAGTAGAAAGTTTAATTATTGCTCCAGTAATAGAAACTATAGACCTTTTCATACAGAACATATACAATCACCTATTGTTCCCATCTTTTAAAATTAGACCAAATATTCTACGAAAACTTTCTCCATCCTGCACGACACAATTACCATTTTACGACCACTTTGGCAACATTTATAGAGAAACTGTCGGCGTAACGATGGGTTTGATACTTGGACCAACTCTATCTAATTTCTACATGTACTACATTCCTCAATAATTCCACCAAGTCCCCCACTACCATATACGCACGTATAATCGACGACATATTCATATTAACAAACAATTAGAAGGAATTAAAAAACTGAAAGAAACCTTTCAAAACTTCTCTTTGCTATACTTTACTTACGAACTCAACATTAACAATAAAATCCTGTTCATTGAAGTATTAGTCAATGCCAATAGCCATGATTTTACCACCTCTCTTTACAAAACAAACCAGGAGTAGAAACTCGTGTTTACTCAACCACAAAATTATATGTCCTCAGAGATACAAAATAGCTATTATAAAAAAAACATGATTTACCGAGCCAAAGTAATCTCTCCCTTCAGACATATTATTTTATAAGGAATTTAGCAAAATTGAGCAAACCTTAGTCAACCATAATTTCCCATAATTTGTCAACAAACAAATAAAAATTAGCCTTAAGGAAATTTAGAAAAAAATGTCGCTAGACTCCTCCCAGACCCAAACAAAAATAAATGCTCTATTAATTTATTCTATCGTAATCATGTACACCCTAATTACAAGCAGGATGAAAAAGCAATTAAAACGTAATTCCACTGTTACATATCATTCAATGATCCCAACAATCACCTGAGATTTATCATCTACTACAAAAATTTTAAAATATCCAGCTTAATTATTAAACAACAAAGCTTATTATCAACAACAAAGGGTAACATAAATAGCCCGCTATGTAAAAATAATGTGGTCTATCAATTTTCATGTCCCCTGAGAGATTGCATCTCTAACAGTAATAATAAAAAAGCAACATTAAATGCATACATTGGGCATACATGCACCTCTCTGGAAGAGTGACCTGCTACCTGTCGAAACTCAATACAATCCGTACACACATCGATCAGCACATCATGAACGACCAAAGAACAACTATCAACATAGGACAAATATTAATAGATAACACCAAAATACTCTACAGCACCCAATGCAAGCAAAGACTCAAAACTCTAGAAGCTATTATTATACAAAATAAACAGCTCACATTAAATAAAATATCATTCACTACAGAAGAAGGTATATTGAAGTGCATATCATGTAATTAATGTGCGCAATATTATCACGATTATAATCAAATAAAAATTAAATTTAAATAAATAATCGTAGTCCTTTTCTGCAGCCTCGTTCCCAATAGCCGTTACACATTATATATTATTTCGTCTGGCAAAAAAAAAAAAAAGTGCAAGTAATAAGAATAAGAATAAGAATAAGATTCACTACATAAAAACGATATTGTGGCTTTGCTTATTCATCTGTCTACGACCTCTTGTATATATATATATATATATATATATATATATATATATATATATATATATATATATATATATATACACGTTTCATTAAATAATATAGACAAGTGTTGTCTATTTATTTTATGTAAAAATTTTTCGTATCTTCTGATAAGTTTGATAACATTATCATTAAACGAAGAAAGAAATTCACAATATTTATCCATTATTTTTAATATAATCTAAGCTTTTCGGCTTACTTAAGCCATTATCAAAGATATAAATCACAAAACATATTAAACAATATACGGACACGACAGTGATGATAGTCTGTCATTGTTTACATAGTGTATCACTAAGCAACGATGAACACGCGCATATAAGACGCTAGAAGCGAAAATCGCACCGCATCTCATGACGTCACACATGACTACACGAGAGTGAATTGGAGAATGAAATAAGGAAAGCCGTTGGTATAAACCAATGGCTTCTGTTACCAATTATAGAAATTATAGACATTTAAGAATATTTGTAGACATGCCATAATTGATTTTGTTTAGGTTGGGTTTTAACTGTTTGATGTATAATGCTTCAAGTATTTTTAGTTATATTAAAAAATAATGGATAAATATTGTGAATTTCTTTCTTCGTTTAATGATAATGTTATCAAACTTATCAGAAGATACGAAAAAATTTTACATAAAATAAATAGACAACACTTGTCTATATTATTTAATGAAACGTGTATAAATGAAAATATGCTGCCTAAATATATATATATATATATATATATATATATATGTGTGTGTGTGTGTGTGTGTGTGTGTGTGCGTGTGTGTGCGTTTGTGTATGCACACACACACCTATATATGCATGTATGTATAGTGTATGCACACACGCGCGCACACATATATATGTATGTATGTATAGTGAGCGCTAGTCTAAAAAATTAAAAATAAATTTAGCGTTGCAACAATCTTCTTTATCGATAGGGACTTCTCTTCCAAAAACCTTTTTCTAATTGTTATAATTAAATTTCAGTCATTTGCACCCACTGAAAATATAAATATTATTTCTTTGCAATAACATATCTCAGTGTTTAAGTTTTCAGTGGATACAAATAGCTGAAATTTAATTATTGCCATTAGGAAAAGGTTTTTGGAAGAGAACCCCCTACCGTAATGTCTCGATAAGCCATAAAGAATCTATTCGCGGGGGCCCGAAATTAATTGAACACAAATCTGCATATTGCATTACACTCTACTGTTTCTTGCACCAATGTGATAGAAAAAAAATCAGAAACAATAAAAAGCAAAATCAACATTTTGTTGCAAGAACCTTCCATTTTGTCGCAAGAACCTTCCAGTTCTATTCATTTTGACATCAAATTAAATCCATTCAGGATGGAAAAAATATGTTGCTTTTCATTTTCTATCAAATGAAATTATTTTCCATTTATTTCTCTACCAACGCGACTTTCTGCTCGAATTCGTCATCATCAGAGTCTTCGTCGTCATTATCGGTATCATTCTTTCTTTCTTTCTTTCTTTCTTTCTTTCTTTCTTTCGTACTCTCTTAAATTCTTCTATTTTCTTTAAATCTTGTCTTTGATATTATTATGCATTTATTCCTTTCTGTTTCATTCTTACGCCATTCATTATTTTGCTTCAATATGTATATACTTTCTTATTACTGCATATTTTTCATTCCATTACTATTTTTCTGAAATTAATTCTTTCTCTTTCTTGATTCCTCAAATTCTTTTACTTTCTTTGATTGATTTTTCTACCCTTTATTTGTTATTCTTTCTTTGTTGTCATATTTCATTTTGTAAGCATTTTCTTCCCATCTCTGCTTCGCCTACTTTCTATTTGTTCATTTTTTTTCTTTTTATTCACTTTTCTTTTCCTTCTTCATTTCCATTTTGTCTTTGGTTCTTTCATTTTCTTCTGATTATTCAAAATTACCTTTTTACGTCGTTCTTCCTCTCCTTTATTCGACAATGTGTCTTTCTCGACATTCTGTGTTTTTCTTCTTCCTTGCGCATACGAACAATCTAACTCTTTCCTTCTCTTATTAAAACTTGAAATCCAGCTTTATGTTGAGAATATCGTTCATTTCTCCATTTTGTCAGTCGTGAAAATTGTTCGCACATGCGCACCGAATCGTTCTCTCCATTGAAAGCCTAACGAGAAGGAAAATGACTCAATCCCAGCATGCTTTTGCAAAGTAGGTAAAAATGAAAGTAGTAACTGGATTCGGAATTTACATTGGGCATTTTGTCAGAATAAATTATCCGAAAAAAAGACTTCCACGAACTCTTTGAATATCATTCGTATTTTCTATGATCAGCGCGATTCGTCTTTCCTTTCCAAAACTTTTATCTATCTATCTATCTATCTATCTATCTATCTATCTATCTATCTATTTTATTTATATGTGTATATGTATCAATACATATATAAATAAAATGGATAAATTGGATAGATAAATAAATTGATAAATTCAAGGGAAATATGACAAAATATGTCTTACTCGATTCACAAACGACTACACACAAATGTCTATATAACACAGCGTATTTAAACACGTATACACACATTCACTTTCTTGCGTCTTTGAAATAATATATTCTAATTAAAGGTAGAACAGAAACAAAGGACCATCCATATATACCATGGATTATGGCGCAATACTTTATTTGATGGGCTTTCTGCTCTTCTCTCTCTCTCTCTCTCTCTATCTCTCTTGCTCTCACACACACACACACACACACACAC
This sequence comes from Acanthosepion pharaonis, assembly GCA_903632075.3. Taxonomy (NCBI): domain Eukaryota; kingdom Metazoa; phylum Mollusca; class Cephalopoda; order Sepiida; family Sepiidae; genus Acanthosepion; species Acanthosepion pharaonis. The sequence continues at coordinate 3,618,615 of CAHIKZ030003702.1, forward strand.
ATATATATATATATATATATATATATATATATATATATATATATATATATATATAAAGTTATCATATGAAACAAATAAGTTTCGCTTCGAGGTTTATTTAACTAGTGATAGGAGTTCCATCATCATTCTGTTCCACAGAATAGTGTAATTCTATCAGAATAAAGATAACTTGGTTCGATAATATAAGTGCCATAATATAATATAATTTCCCATCATTAATGGGGAGTTGTGTCCAGGTCAAAACCAGGATTTCGAATGATGTTCTTCAAGGCAGACAAGAAGTCATTCACTTTGGTAAATTGGTGAAACACTATCGTATTACCACCATTTTCCAACCGCTTGGTCCAGTATAGATCTCTCTCTCTCTCTCTCTCTCTCTCTCTCTCTCTCTCTCTCTCTCCCCTTATATATAGTTGGTTTATGTATAGAGGAAATTCAATTCGAATGGAAAAATTCCATATAGGAATTTTTCCCCAAAACTTCAAAATGGATTTACACATTTCTATCATTGAGTGAATTAAGTTGGAAGCTTGTAAAATCCCCAATGTTCTATGTGCATCTTTCATTTATTAGTATTTATATATCGATCTTTTCACATCTTTCCATCACTTTTGCGGACATAAACCGATTTATATTTTATCCGTTCGATGGGTATTGTCGGTAATCAATCAATCGATTGATCAATGATTAATGAGATTATCTACTTATCTTCGTGTCCGTGAAATTTACAATTCATTTTTTTCTACATTTCAAAATTCCCAGACTTTTTCCTCACTTGCAGAGTCACTTTTTACCTTTCTCTATTATTAATAAAACGAAATGTCTGATTTACCTTGTAAGATTTTGCCGCTACTGTGGCAATAGGCCTTTTTATCTCCCCTTCTTTTCGGCCTGTAATTTTGCTATTTCCTCTCTGATTTCTCGTCTATAATCGTTTTCGCTACTAAATTCCTTCCTTAGTCCTGCCAATTTCTATTACCTGCCAAAAAAACGTCAACTTTTTCTCTTCAATTTATTTTGCCACGAAATCCATATGGAAAAGAAAACTTCGCTTTTCAATTCTTTGATTACCTGACGATATTCTCTGGAAATGTATCCATCTATACATTTTCGAATTAACCAGAACTTCCGAATTTCAAACTTTCATTCGATTTTAGGTTAAATGGACAATTATAGATATACATCTATGTAGACACATGATATATATATATATATATATATATATATATATATATATATATATATATATATGACCAAGTGTGAAAAAATTCCCGGCCTTTCAAGAAAAATAACCAACACATAAAGAAAACATCATCGATTTCAACATATTCAACTCACAGTTCAACATACATGGAAAAACGTTGCCAACTTTCCTTAATCCCTCAAACAAAATTTCATACATTTGTCAGTGAAATACTAATTTGGGTCGGGTCAAAATTTTACTCCTTCATTATATCCGAATATGCAATATACATACACCGTATATATATATATATATATATATATATATATATATATATATATATATATATATATATATATATACACGTATCGTATGTATATATATATATATGTATATAGAGAGAGACAAGTTAGATCATTCAAAAAATTATCCCTGATATGTTTATTTTGATATATGCCACATGCGTTGGAATTCGACTAAAGGAATGAAAATTTCTCCGATTTAACCAGTAGAGAAGACAATATTTATTTATGAATAAAAATGACAATAGGAAAACTAGTAATTGCTAGTGGACTATATGAAAGCAAACTACGAAACGCGTCAGCAATTACTAGTTTTCCTATTGTCATTTTTATTCATATATATATATATATATATATATATGTACCCAAGTATATGATTGGTGTATACGGAATAAATTCCAATAACCGACAATTACTATTCTTAAATGAGCGGTCAATACCGAGTAGAGCGAATATAATTATTTATTTAAAAATTATAACATAAATATGTTATAAAATTACTACAAAAATAACCATTTTGTTTCAACACCTCTGGTGTCTTATCACGTGATGATGTTGAATGTAGATTGTAGAATAAAGGTTTTAAAAGTTTCAAATTAATTAACCCCCCCCTCGTAAGGGGAAACGCTGTCACATGAGCTGAAATGACCAATCAAAATACAATTAAATTCTCGTATACTTGTATATAAGAACCAGTAGTACAGAGAGAAAGAGAAAAAACAGTAACAGAAATTGTAATATGAGTTCTGGTAAAAAAAAATTAACTGAGATATTAGGTTTATAACTTCCAAAGATTCGCTCACGTTAGTGGCCCAGTAGATACAGGCGTTGGTTGCGTAATCCAAAAAGTGTGTTGACCCAAAGAGTTGTGAGTTAAATACCTGGCCACTACAGAGAGGACAAAACGTTGTTGCTTCAGGGAACTAACTGAAACTGAGATGTCCAAAAAAAGGCATGAACATTAGAACAATCTGCCTAAATAAAGATGTCGGTTCGAAATGTCAACGTTATATCACCTGAAGAAGGTTGGAGCGTACAGCAGCTGAAACGTCGTAAATATGGCAATAAAAATGAGGACAATATTCCGAACGATGTAAATAGTTAATTCTCTCTTTCTAATTTTAAGTGTCCCTTTTGTTTATATATTTATTAATATCGTCTTAATTTCACATGTTTTAATCGAAATCTTCAAACACCCAGTTTACCGTCATTCAGTTCTTAGTTTTAAAATATTTTTTTTGATTTTCGATGATATTTTCAAAGATGACATAAGTTTTCTGAATAATACGATATATCACGATTCCACAAATTATACGTAATGATTTACGATGTTTTAGGTTTGATATTAAATTCATTATTTTTTTACTAAAGCAGAAAGCAAAATAAGATATTGTTTAATCTGTTAAATTTATAAGCAATACATGATCGTCTTGTGATGTAAATTTATAAACGTTTGACAGATGGCGTAAGGCTAGTTTGTAATGAAGTTTTCAAAATGATAACACGAGACTTGAATCTTTCATATTTAACATATTTTATTCAATTCCTGATTTCATTAGTTTCTCTCAATCAGTAATGTTCAGAACAGGCATCCCGTGTCCTGTGTGTCGATATTACATTCACTGTCTGCAATGTGTGAGGGACTGTCTTATCTTCTCTGGAGTGGTTGGAGAGATATCTTGATTTGGAGCAAGATCAGATAGGAGTGATAGAGGAAAGGATGAGGAGAAGGATAGTGGATAGATCAAGACAACTGGAGATGTCGATTGACATTACATTTGAATAGCTGGAGATTATAGCTCTCAGGGAAACTGGAATAGCGAGAGGTGTGAGACATGAAGCTATTGGAGTAGAAGAGACGGCTACATTTAGTAGTTTCGACAGAGAAAGGGTGAGAGCGGGATGCCAGCCTCGTAGGGCGCTTGAATTCATGAAGTCTGGGAACCAGTGAATGCAGCTCCTCGGAGCAATTGCCATGAAAGTATTTGTAAAAAAGACAGAGAGGGGCGACGACGCGTCTGTGAGAAAGCGACTGTAGACGAGATGCCAGAACAGGGCCAATTATATTGAATAGCCGCCTCTGGAGCTTATCAAGAACCCCGAGGCAAACAGAAGGGGCTCCAGACCATATATAGCAGCGATACTCCATGCAAGGGCGAATTGTTGATTTGTAGATCTGAAGGATTGATTCCGGGGAGAAAAACTTCCTGGTGCGGCACAGGGAGCCAACTTTCCTTGCGGTGGACGAAGCAATGAACTCAATGTATTTGTTCCATCTCAGGTTAGCAGTCAACGTGAGACCGAGCAGCCGCAGAGATGTGCTCTCGAGAAGTTGAGCGTCAGACATTCTAATGGAAGGCAGGGGAGGATCTCTGTGGTGATTAATAGAGAGCAGTTTTGTTTTTGAGGCGTTAAAGTTAACCAGCCAATTCCTGCCCCAGTTCACAACTGATTGGAAGTCCTTTTCGAGACGCACGGCTAGGTTAGTTTTGTCAGTGACACTAGATTTGTTTTTGAGGCAGGAATAAATTGTGGTATCATCCGCGTAGATGCCAACTTGGGAATTTATGGCGTCAGGAAGGTCATTTATTTAGATAAGTAATAGAGTGGGGCCTAGGATGGAGCCTTGAGAAACACCTGTGTTCGTGGGATAGGAACTGGAGGAGAATCCGTTGAAAACGACCTTCAATTCACGGTTTGACAGGAATGATTGTATTAGGTCAAACAATCAACCCGTAATGTCATAACCCTGGAGCTTGCGAAGAAGGCCAGCATACCAAACCCTATCAAACGCTTTGGAGATGTCTAGGGCCACGGCACGAGCTTCCCGGTTATTTTGAAGAGCTTGGTAGACAGTTTCAGTGATGGCCGTAAGCACATAAGCTGTCTATCGGGCAAAGCGGAAGCCATATTGCTTGTCCGAGAGCAAATCATAGGATGTAAGGTGGTTAACCACTTCGGTATTGATTAGGGCTTCGAAGACTTTGCCGAAGAGGGGTAGGAGACTGATAGGACGGTAGTTAGGAGGATCAGAGTGTCGTCAGAGTTCTTGAAGACAGGAACAATCGAAGAGGACTTCCAGCAGTCAGGAAAACTTGAGGCAGTAGTTATATAGTTTAGAGAGGGCGGGCGCCAGTTCAGGCGCGCATTTCTTCAAGACAATGGCTGGTATCCCATCCCCACCACTAGCCTTGTTGGGGTCTAAATTGGAGATAATGCCCAATACCAAAGACGGGGTTATGTGTAACCCACTCAATAGGGCCTCATTTGTAAGAGGGAAGTCGGGTATGGGTACACCTGAAGAGTCATGTGTTGAGTTGAATGAAAATTTCCGAGCAAAGCATTCAGCCTTATCGGCAGAGGTCAGAACTTCGAACTGGTTGAACAAAGGAGGTATAGAGAGTTTGCAATTGTTCAATTCGCTCTTGCAGAGACGCCAATAATCTTTAGAGCCAAATTTGCGCGATGCAATACGCTCCTTCATCCGAGCAGCAAATAGTGGTTTAGCATCGTTGAGGACACGCTTACACTCGTAACGGGCGGAGGCAAAGAGACGTCTATTGCAGTCCGACATGTCGCTACGAAATAGGTGAAAGAAGTGGTTCCTATGGGCAATGGCGGCTGAGCAAGCAGCGGAGAACCAAGGGGAGGAGCGCGACTTGACCCCATATTTCCTTGAGGGGATGAAAGCGTTGATTCCAGCTTTAACCCAGGAAGAAGCACATTCTTGGACGGGGAGAGTAAAGACAACATCCCAGGGGACATCGCGGAGGAAATCACAGAACGATTCCCAGTCATCTCTTTGATAGTAGAACGAAGCTCTAGTGGTAGGAGGTTCTTTGCAGGGGGTGGAGTTGAAGGAGATGTTAACAGATACTACAGCATGATCTGAGTTACCAAGAGGGCAGAGTTGCGTGGCGCTACAAGACTCGGGGATGGAAGTAAAACACAGACCGAGAAGAGAGGCCTTACCTTCCCGGTTGAAGGCAAAACGAGTGGGGAAGTTAACTATCTGCGTGAGGGATTGAGAAACTGAAAAATTAAGTGTTTGAATGCCTGCGTGGTCAGTAGTAGCATTCTTAAGCCACATGGTATGATGGGCGTTAAAGTCGCCAAACAAATATGTGAACAAACGGGTGGAGAGAGAGCTATTCTGATCGTTACAGTTACTATGTCCTGACTATTGTAAACATAACTAGGTAAACTTCTCGTAAAGAAGTGGTCGATGCTACGCTAAGTTAAGTACACCCACTAATATATATATATATATATATATATATATATATATATAATTGGTATATACAGAATGAATTCCAATAACCAACAATTACTATTCTTAAAAGAGTGCTCAATACAAAGTAGAGCAGATATAAGTTTTTTTTTTTTTAATTTATAACATAAATATGTTATAAAATCACTACAAAAATAGCCATTTTATTTCAACACCCCTGGTGTCTTATCAGGTGATGATGTTGAATGTAACATAAATGGTTTTAAAAGTTTCAAATTAATTAACGATCCTTCGAAGGGGAAAACATTGTTACGAAAGCTAGAATGACCAATCAAAATACAAGTATAGGAAAATTCAAAAAGCTTGACAACGGAGTCATGTTATAATAGCTATTCAAATCTTTAAAATACGGGCAATATTAAAAAAAAGAATTTATTCTAACCAACAATTACTAAATTCTATGATATTAAAATTAAAAACTGCCAATTTTAAAATCCAAATTTAAACACTATTAATTTTAAAAATTATAAAATTACTGAGGAGAAAAGAAGAAATACATATGTTATTCAATTAATTTCTTCATCGAAATTACGTTAGAACAGACGCTACTTCATCCGGTCCTCTGACAATATATATGTATACATTTTAATCCCAAGTGTGTGAATGGGGTTCTAAACTCACGCGTAAAACAACCCAAACACACACAGATTATAATACATATTTAGATATATATACACACAAAAAGTGACGAGACAAGGAACATCTCCACGGCCCTATTATGAAAAAAAGGAGGGGAAAAACCAACACCTACATACATACACAATTAAAAGTGAATGCACTTTCCATACACATAGACACCGATAAATACATGTACACACATCCACAGACATTGACCTAGACAATCAGATACCACAACCAATAAATAAATATTTAAGACTGAAAGTGTCATTAAACAAATGCTAGCCACTTATTAAAATATAACTTAAGCGAGCAAATATACAAAGATAAAAATAGTTAAAAATAATATTATTTAATATTTTAAAAAACGAAAATTCTAAAACCACAAATATCAATAAAAACATATATTTCAATCATATAAGTTGATAATAGTTTCATTATATATTAGGTGAAGGAAAATAAGATAAAAAGAACTACCTACAAAAATACGTGTACTGTCATACGTACATAGACATATACACATGTATACACGTGGCAGCAAACACAAACCAGCACACATATACATACATACATATATACATATACATAGAAATACATACAAATAAATATATAAACATAAATATATGCATACATATACATCTCCATGATAACAAGTACACATACGCATACATACATACATATACACACATTTATGCACACATACTCATATATATATATATATATATATATATATATATATATATATATATATATATATATATATAATCCACTTGTCTAACATTAGTTGTAACTATTGTCTTAAGACCTAAATCCTTAAATACCCTATGGATCATTTTCCTCATACGGTCTACCTTAATTTTAGTGGAATTTTTAACAACTAATAGGCCATCATCTCTATACAATCCTAAACTATCAGAATCTAGACAATCGAAGGCACTTAAATTATACAAAAGAAATAATCCAACCAGGTCAGAAGCTTCAGCAGAATCCAAAGAACCCATTGAAATGTCAAAATTGTCGTTGCAAGACTTTTTGGCCCACTGTTCATCCTTGTAGATCAGAACAGAATTTCGGCATTTCATGATAATGTCCACTTCACTCTCAGAAATATTAGAGTATTCCCGGGCGAAATCCAAGGCCAAAGTGAAAAGATTCTTCGATATAGAGGGATAATAATCGATAATATCGAACTGTATGAAAGTACAGTTGCCCTTATATTTTCCCTTGTTGTTAAACCAGTTGATAACATCAGCTGTATTAATCCACTGTAGCAGTCCAAAGGTGTTTTTTTCTATGGAGTGGTTGGTTCTTTCCAAGATAGTCTTACTAATTCTACCGATTTCTGGTCTAGTCGGGTTTATAAGCCTAATAGATGGCTTAGTTTTGAATTAGGGTTTATGGTCTTTTAACAAGACTTCCTTAGTTTGTAGTTTACTGACCCGATCACTAATCTGTAGTTTATCAGCAATTGATTTACTGATACTATTAATCTTATCTATTTAGTTGAAGTGATTTGTATCAATTTTTTTGTAGCATCTGGTTAGACTATCTTTAACCAATGTGTCATAATACTTTGGAGATAACTTATAAAAGTTTGCCGTTTTGTCGGATTTAACATATAAACCACCAGATCTATTAATATCTTTGACAATACTTTCAAGATTTTTTTGGAAAGCATTTTTATATTTATAGAATGTTAATCTCTTTACGATATCTATTAGTTCATTTTCAAAAGCAGATAATTGCTGAATAATTGGTGCAGTTTTTAGGCTTTTAAAACCATAATTTTCGCGTTCACACAATGGTTCCTTGTCTTGAAGAAAGAAGTAAGCTTTCCATCTCATTCTTCTGATAAGGTTTTCCGTTTGCTGAGTTAAATGGACGAAATAATCCCTTTTGTTCGTGGTGGGAATGTTCTTAAGTGATACTGCGAAATTGATTCTATCCATAGTATAAGAATAGAATAAACAGTGCCCGACAGAAATAGTAGCTAATATCCAAGTATATAATTGGTATATACGGAATGAATTCCAATAACCAACAATTACTATTCTTAAAAGAGTGCTCAATACAAAGTAGAGCAGATATATTATCAACTTATATGATTGAAATATATGTTTTTATTGATATTTGTGGTTTTGGAATTTTCGTTTTTTAAAATATTAAATAATATTATTTTTAACCATTTTTATCTTTGTATATTTGCTCGCTTAAGTTATATTTTAATAAGTGGCTAGCATTTGTTTAATGACACTTTCAGTCTTAAATATTTATTTATTGGTTGTGGCATCTGATTGTCTAGGTCAATGTCTGTGGATGTGTGTACATGTATTTATCGGTGTCTATGTGTATGGAAAGTGCATTCACTTTTAATTGTGTATGTATGTAGGTGTTGGTTTTTCCCCTCCTTTTTTTTTCATAAAGGGCCGTGGAGATGTTCCCTGTCTCGTCACTTTTTGTGTGTATATATATCTAAGTATGTCTGGGTGCTTATGTATTATAATCTGTGTGCGTTTGGGTTGTTTTACGCGTGAGTTTAGAACCCCATTCACACACTTGGGATTAAAATATATACATATATATTGTCGGATGACCGGATGAAGTAGCGTCTGTTCTAACGTAATTTCGATGAAGAAATAAATTGAATAACATATGTATTTCTTCTTTTCTCCTCAGTAATTTTATAATTTTTAAAATTAATAGTGTTTAAATTTGGATTTTAAAATTGGCAGTTTTTAATTTTAATATCATAGAATTTAGTAATTGTTGGTTAGAATAAATTCTTTTTTAATATTACCCGTATTTTGAAGATTTGAATAGCTATTATAAACATGACTCCGTTGTCAAGCTTTTTGAATTTTCCTATACTTGTATTTTGATTGGTCATTCTAGCTTTCGGAACAATGTTTTCCCCTTGCGAAGGATCGTTAATTAATTTGAAACTTTTAAAACCATTTATTTTACATTCAACATCACCACTTGATAAGACACCAGAGCTGTTGAAACAAAATGGCTATTTTTGTAGTGATTTTATAACATGTTATAATTTTTTTAAATATATATATATATATATATATATATATATATATATATATATAGGGAAAATTGTCTTAACGAGCAAGCGAGAGAGAAATAGAGAGAGAGTGAGAGAAGAATGCGGATAAATTTAGGCTTCATTTTAATTTTTCCATTTCGTTATATTTCTATTTTCTGACTTCCTCGAATTCCTGGATATTTTTCTGTGTGTAGACCAACACGCTTTCATCGCACTTTCTAATCCTGTAATATCTCAGTATCGTGCAAATCGTGAATCTCCCATTTGCCGTTCTGTAAGGGAACCCACATGGCGCAAACCAATGACAAATTGCTGAACTGAATTATATCGACAGAAATGACAATGGCACAATTCCAGTGTTATCTCAGTAAATATGAATGAGTTGGCACATGTAAAAAGCACTACTGAAAATCTCCTCGGAGAGCAAAAGTACCTCACCTTCAGTAAAAAAAAAAAAAAATAAGCGTAAGAGACGAAAGTTCACAGATGAGAAGTGACGAGATGATGAGAAGTGACGAGATGATGTGAAGTGACGAGATGATGAGAAGTGAAGTGTAAATATGTCTGTGGATTTGACGAACTATAGACATTAAAATGAACTCAACACAGTAAATCGAAGCGTGGGCGCTAACTCAGAAATCGAATAGAAAAAAAAAAACCAAATCAAATGGAAAAAATACAGATCAATTAATGCAATCTGTCATGATTATATTTTTTTAATTATTAAACAGGAAAAAAGTTTATTGTTTTCAGAAGACTTTAGAAAAATAATACTAAGCATGTGTAAGTTGGTCTTGGACTGATCAAAATTTTCACAATACCCTAATGAATTTCTGTAAATATCTTTCAGGGTCTACTTGAGAGATTAAATCGTTATGCATTTTATAATAGAGAAGGAAAAAATAGTTCAAAGATGGAACGAATACATCGGAAAACACTTCGAGGACAGAGAGATCTATAATGCATATAAAAGGGAAAGGGCCGGTGATGCTAAAATCTGAGAAAAGCTAGCACTGGCTAAGAAGAACAAAAAAAGAAAATGGCATTGCAATAAATGCTGTCAGTCTTAGACGATTTCAAGATCGACAAAATTACTGAAATAATGACATTTATATATATATATATATATATATATATATATATATATATATATATATATATATATATATATATGGCGAAATACCGATAGATCTTACTACATCCATCTAAGAAGTCAAGCAGATAAATGTGAACTTCATCGGATAATCCGTTTAACTCAGTTTATCATTCGGGTTATAATCAAGAGATTATAGCAAAATTAGACCATAGATAGGGCGTTTGAATAAGCCACACTATTCTTAATAGCATTTCCTGCTCCGTTGTCTCAAGACAAATGAACAAAAAATGATAACACTATACAATACCATCAGAACGAGGAATACAAATGCAGAAGACCTATATCTATTTTGCATAGATGACATAAAAGCATTTGTTAATTTACGACACAAAGATCTATTTGAACTGTTAAGAAAATAAGATTTATAAGGGAAAAGATAAGATGCGGATATAAAATGAGTTGATTGATTTCTTACCGCTTATCAACAATTTGCTGGTTATTTAAAAAGAAATATTTTTAAATAGTATAATTTTTTTGGAGATAATGATTTCTTGATGCAATTCATATTAATCAAACCGTAACTGTAGAAGAGATGGATTCATTTCCTAAGGATATTTGAGCTTAAGTGAATATAACGAATCCAACTGGAATCTTCTCTCCTATTTCCAATTCCAGCAATTATCCATTGTATTACCTGCAGATTCTAAGCGATAGCAGCTTTTATTTCCAAGTAGTCACCCATTCAGGTCACTGAATAAACTCGATATTGCTTAACTTCGGTGATCATACGAAAAGCAATGTTTCAACGTGATATGACCGTAAGTCAGAAAAGTCGATCAATTATAGAAACCGCAAGAAGTTCAACAAAGTATTAAAATAGTACGAGAAGAAAAGATTTAACTGTAAATATTTTTGATTGAATGTACGAATGTCAACAAGAGAGATAACCCAAGGTGGAAAGTACGAATTGCAGTTGTCATAATGAAGATCATAGACATTTATCTGGGTAATGTCGTTAGTATCAGAAAGACTAATCTATAACTGAAGGCAAAATATAATTGCTGCGTCCTGAAGGACGATACCAGTTTTGACCTGAATAATGTCTGTGCATACTAGACAGAAGCTAATAAAAGTTTGAAAGCCTCGTCCATCTTACTGTGTATTAGCACTCATAACAGAAACGTATGTGTATGAACTTTGTTCAGTGACGCATGTTACATTAAGATTCGCTATTGTTTAAAAGTTCACTACAGCAAGTATCACGCGACGGAGTATCTCGCGTAATTCTTTTGTTCAATTAGTGTCATTAGAGAGAAAAAAAGATTGTTGACATTGGAAAGGACGGATGGTAATTTGGGAAAATTCCCGCAAAAGTTGGACTTGACACGTCGGTAGTGCATCAATCTTGGCAACAGGAGCCAACTTAATATTTTTACCTCCACTTGTAGACGAACATCCATGTTATACAAGATTATATCATCAAGATCAGCACATTTTTAAGACAGCTTGCACAGCCTTTACAGAATAGATAAGATATAGCCCCAACATCGATCGTTAACAATGCGTTAATTGTAACAGGTCTATGGACACAAGCGCCTGTAGATAGATTTTCACATATTTCACGGAGGTACCCTCCTTCACTGGTGTTGCCAGGAGTCACGTCGAATGGCATTCTGTAGATTTCATGACTTTGCATATACGACATAGTCATGTGGAGCAGTAATTTCCAGTGTATTATTCCAGGACACAAAGGTCATAGCATCAGTCTGTGAGGTACCATCTCTTAAAACACGAACTGTGTGTAATGCGTGTGTGTTTCGAAGTAGAGGATATATAACAGTGCCCGAGACGTCCTATTTTGCTATCTCAGCGAACTGCTGTTCAAGCAGCATTATATCTTCTGGGTCTGCAAGATGATCAGCAACTACTCTGGCAGGTACAAACACCAAACATTTTTCCTCATTTATCTCATATGCTGAGATAACATCTGGCTCTTTCAATTCGACAACTTATAACTCTTGCTCGATTGTGTCAACAGATGTCACAGTCTTAGAATTCAATTGATTATATGTAATCATATGTATGATCGTATGTAGGCTTTGTGCCAAGACCAGAGAAGGATATACAGTGTATTAATAGGAGTTCTCATTTAGTTTATTGATATGGAAATTTTATTTACTATCATGCAGCTATATTACCTCTTCGTTTAATCGTGAGTAAATTCAAATATTCAGATTGTAGCAATTGTCCTCCCCACCCTACGCTATAAAGACTTTTAGTTTTAAAAATGCTGTACATTTATCGTTTTTTTTTTAATCAAAGGCATTCAGCCAATGTTTCCTGCTTTACTGTAAACTTAGAATTACGTAGGTGCTATCTGATTAAATATTCAAAATCTAGTAACTGTACTACAGACACCAGAGAAAATATCGATTGAAACGATCTGGTCGAAACCTGAAAATGAGATTCTGTTCCTAATAATTGTAAAAAGTAATTTATTGGCACCTATGTCTTTTGAAAAGATGCTTATTTGTCCAACCTTTGATGTCAAAACTTAACATGTCAAGTTAAATCATACAATATTTGAGCAAAACATTTGCATCATCATAAGGTTAGTCTTTCAACAGAGATAGCAATTTCATTATAGAATGAATAAATAGAGAAAGAGAACCGACGCCTTATAAAGAGATTTTGATGAGGGTAACAAATGACTAAACTAGTCGGCCGAAACATCAACAGCTAAAAACGCAGGCAAAAATGGACAGATATTCGACTGAACGAGATGGTGAAAGCAGAGAGAGACAATAAGAAACACGAATTAGTCTGGACTGTATTCAAGAGTCTGTAAATTGACTAGTCAAATGAATTGAATTTCACTCTGTTTGAAATAACTTCCTCTAACGACAGTCGAAGTCAGTGAAGGGAGGGATAATTGAATTGTTACTGCTATTTTACACTATGCAAAAGGAGGTGGGTTTATTTGGATTACAACTTCTATAGAATAGAATCAGGAGTTTAAAAATTGTTAAAAATAGTACATCCTTTCATTTTAAGCTTAGAGTGCGTATTTCTTTGCTCATCGATTGATAACTATTAATAGAATATGATAGTTAGGGAACAGAGATAGATAGATAGATAGATAGTTGGTAATATAAAGTTGCCTTTCGGTTTATTAATTAAAATTTAAATACATTTTTCCACATTTTTTAGTTTCCAGAAAAGAAAATTGTTCTTTCACAACAAAGAAATTTTTCTAATGTCCAAGAGATTATTTTTGTGTTGAATCCATTAAGAGAATACTGTAAAGACTAAAAGGAATAGTTATGACAAAATGCAATTTCTGTTGAATACGTCAGACGAAGGACAGCAGTCCGGCTGCAAAAGTTCTGTCTCATCGGCAAACGAACATCTAATACAGCGTTGTTCTTATATTACGCCCTTTCTTAGAACAAATTCGGACGATTGATTTTCGTCTATTGCTACCTTTAAAATGGATCAGTATTTGAATCAGTCATTTGTATCTCTAGGGGTTAGTTCATGGTCATGGATTGCTTTCTAGACTCACCAGAGTATCAATTTTAGTTCCTTCATTTTGTTTGCATTACCCTTTTTTTGTAAATAATCCACTGCATTAAACGTTTTATTTAAAAACGTAACAGTAAAATACAAAAGAGCAATTTTCTCACCAAAATATATGGAAACCACAATTAGTAAATATATTGTTTCACATCAGTTTTAATAATTTGTGTGAGCTTCAGTATATTAAATTGATATGTCAGAATTAAATCATTCAGCTATCTAATATACCTAACCGTGAATTATCGTTAAGTGACAAATATCGAAATTTAGCGATACTCACAATACTTCACTATCTCTTACTCATGAAATGACGAAATATTTGTGTCGCATCTTTGCTTTTATCGAAGTTTAAAAAAAAAATGAATACTGTAAATGGTACCTGATTGCTTAAATCTCACCAATTTTGACATTTCGTATAAAAAAAAACCTCCTTAAATGCAACAAAAGTGATAATTCTAAAAAATACTCTTAATGCCACTTTAGAAAAAAGGCTATTTTTATAAAACCAATAATTAAAGAGGAATTATTCGATATAGCGAAGAAAGTGAAAGAGAGAGAGAGATTGTGTGTGTGTGTGTGTGTGTGTGTGTGTGTGTGCGTGTGTGTGTGTAAGCGACAGAGAGCGTGTGCGAAAGAGGGAGACAGACAGATTTGAATAGCGCGAGAGAGGCAGGCAAAAATTAGGGCGAGATAAATTTGATAGATATCAAGTCATCTACTCATGGTGCGTTTATGACCAGGCTCATCACGCTGACTGAACGGTACCTCATTATTTGTTTTGATGACAGATGAAATTATCGACAGGAGGAAAAAGAGCCAACCTGTGACAAGGAATGGTACAGAACATAGAATTCAACACAAACATTAGGGACAAATGCAGGTAAGCACAATATGAATAGCTCAATTAAAAGTGTGCAGATGTAGAAAAACCGAGTATCATAGATAATATGGCAATCATGTATAAAAGAAGAACAGGAAAAAGATGTGTGCCTTGACAGGATGCATAAAATCTAAAGCGGTGATCCTTAGAATATAGAAAGGAAAAATACATCAAAGATGGAAGGAAAACATCGAAGAACACAGCAAAATAGGTAAACCTACAATACGCAAAACCATAAAGTGACGCGAAATATTAAAGTCTCAATTAAGATTGTCATTGGCCAACATGAACAAGAACAAAGTTGCAAGATAAAAGGGGTCTGGAATAGAGATTCTATCAACCTTAGACGATTTGGGTATCGGAAAAATTGTGGAAATGATAAATGAAATATATGAAGATGGCGACATACTGGAAAACTTATCAAACTTCATAAGGCTGCCAAGTTCAAATGAATGTGAGCTCCATTAGACAATCAGCTTAATGATGTACATTAGTAAAAGTGTATCATCCGGATTCTGAAGAATAGAACACAAATCAGAAGTAAATCTGTGATCTTTATGATCAGAATATCAGATCGAACAACAAAAAAGAAAAAAAAACTTCTAATAGATTACGATACAAGATCTATTTGAACTACTCCGAAAACTTAAATGATTTTGGAAATATGCTAGATTGATCCGAATCATTTACTGGGGAAAAGCAGCCTGCATACAGATAGAAAATGAATTGAGCAAGTACACAGCAATGAGCGTGAGACAAGGATGCACACTCTTACCGGATTTATTCAAGCTATGCATCGAGTCGATCCTAACAGAACCATGATCTATTATTCTTGGACACAGTCTTAACCACATAAGATACGCACATCACACCGTGTTGATAGCAGATGTAGAACAAGAAAATGAACATGGAAAATTTGACACTTACGGAACATATTGAAAACGAGACAGCAATTGAACTACGTGACATAAAAAGGGTGGCAAAATCAAAACAGGAAGAAATAGTAAGGAGATAAATATTTCTTACAAAGAAATTGTGGGTAGCCATGATCTTCCACTTCCTGAAGGGACATGGTACATAAAAGAAGAATGACTGAAAAAATGAAATTGTTCAATCATGCATTTTTCATTTTACAAAATAAAAAAATCTTCAAAAGTAATTTTGAAAAAATTGTTCTGTTTCAGCATTTTTCACAGCTACTTGTAACTTTTTTATGCAGGTATATCGGCCGATACATTTAACAGCTTCTAGTAACATTAGTAATGATTCCTGCTAATTCATAGAATAAGGAAAATTACTTATCTCCAAAATTCCTACTAATTTCCTTTCCATGAACTGTGGCTTGTTCTGTCGGTCATTGTCACCAAAGAAAGGCGTTACTTGAGGTTTCAGTCGGAAACCAAGAACGCTAAAATGAAAAAAGGAAAAGAAATTGTTTGAACTAATCCAGTAATTTGTCATGTCATTGACATTTTAGATTTAAATCTGAATCATTTAATTGTGGCTAAAGTCCATCCACTTACAGAAATCATCCAATCCTTTTTACCCGGAGGTCAAAATGATTGTATGGTCTCTAGAATTTGATACCAGAACATGTATTGTTTGATATACACAATGTGAAAAATCGTACAAATAGGCTCACACACACACACCACAAGGTAACAGATGTCGATTGACATTACATTTAGATTTTTGAAGATTATAGTTATCAGGGAAGCATGTAAGAGGAAGGTAGTTCCACTGTCGGGAAGTGCGAGAGAAAAACTGTTGGAGTAGAAGAGGCTGTTATATCTAACTGTTTCGACAGTAAAATTGTGGGACCAAGATGCCAGCATAGTAGCGCGCTTAAATTCATGCAGAGGGGGCACCAGTTCGTCAGAGCAATTGTCATGAAAAGACAGAGGGAAGCCAAATTACGTCTGTGAGAAAAAGTGATTAGAGTCGAGACCAATGATACTGCATATCTGTCTTTGGGTTTTTGTCGAGAACCTCGAAAGGAACACCGGAGGCACCAGGCTATATATGGCAACAGCATTCCATTTATGGAGGAATGGTAGTTGCACCAACTCTGTGTTTGTTGTGTTCTGTTCGACTATCTTTTAGCAATGCTTGAACCAGGACTGATCATCTATGATTTCCAACATATGCCCAGACGCATATATCAAAGAGCATCAGTAAATAATTATTAATTGATAATAATTGAGATACCATTTCCGATAACATCTTTCAGATGAATGCAACTTTCAACTCTCAGTATAGGTTACTTTATTCTATTTTTATATGCAAGCTGAGAGAAACCGATTTATATGTCGCCTTCATCTGTGAATGCGATTGTGTTACGTCCTGGATAAGACGATAAACTACATCCTCGTTCTGGGTAAGACGATAAACTATATCCAACAGCAAGGCCTCTGATCAGGAGGTTTTGAGGAGCATGAACCACCTCTTAATTGCTAGTGTTCCTAGGTTCACTCTGACCCAGGGTGGTAACACCTGTTATGGTCCCAGGTATGGGCAAATAGTTAACCCCAAAACTAAGGTCAAAACACTATAAAAGTGTAAAATAGGTTTTAATACCAATAATACATTTTTAAGGAAAACTTTATTACCAGCAATTCATTTTTGAAAATAATAAAATATTACCAGCAATACATTTAAAACATATTCCCAGCAATACATTTTGAAAAAAAAATACCAGCAATGAAAATCTTGTCGGCATTAAGTAACCCATGTTGATATGCCGTAAAACAAACCAAATCGATTGTGTTATGAAACTTTAATACATTGACTCCCATACAGGCACCTTTTTCTTGAAATCGTCATGGTGTTGAAGTGATAACCAGCGTCACCGTGTGTTTGTTAATAATACTGTAGTGAATCCTAAGACCTGTATGTTTCAGTCACCTTTTGCAAATATGTCCCTCATTTGTATCTTGCTGGTTTACTATAACAGCTGATATTGAGACATAAATTTACACCTGTAGGTTCTTTTCAACTCAAATAATATATTTTAAATGGCCTTGCATCATTTGCTCCATTCGCAGAAGGATCTGGATCGTATAGGAACTCTTGCAATGCCAAGACAAAGTGTAGATTAAATTTCTGTATAAGTGAAAGTTTGGCATAAAATAAATTTGTAAGACTTAGGAGTTTTCATTGGTAGTTGGCAAGAGAAACCCATACAAATAGCAAACTTGACCTTGTAATATGAGAGTGGGTAGGACGATATCATTCTGTAGGATTGGGACTCCAAATGATGTCATTTGAGAGCAAGTGTTATATGATGTTACATAAGAAAGTGCCATGATCCCGGTGTCACTCCAGTCACGACATTCTTCAAAGGCTCTTGATTTTTTTTTTTTACTATTAGCTGTAGTTCGATTCTGCCACTGTTGCTTCACATACCTGGTGAATCTCTTTTCTACATTAGAGCTTCATATCAGAAAACTTTGTCATTTTTCCCATTTCTATGCTGTGTCATCTTTATAATTTAGTACATTAAAATAAGTGGCTTTACATTAAATTTCCTATTTGACGGTCAATGCCATCCTCAAGCATTTCACATTTATTTAAATAAGTTTCTTGAATCCTTCTGCTATGTTGTTCCTTCCTTGTTGCTACATGTTCTTCTGTTTGTTGGTTAGTCTTAGACGCGCCCTGGTATCTGCTTTCCTGGTTTTTGAATCCATGCTTTCTAATGTTCATCACAATCTTTAACTTTTCTTTGCAATCATTAGAGCTGCACAAAATGGCAATGACAACAAACTATTTTCTTTATTATTTTAATGTTACGCTGACATGACATTTATACATTCGCGGGCACGACTCTTGGGCCAGCTAACTAAATTAATTACTTTTGTTAATTTTATCCCCAAATCGAGAGCGATTACCCGTATGTTTTTTCTCGTTAGATTTTATACCCTTTTAGGGCCAGAAAATAATTTAGTGCATTTTTAGTAATTCTGTATGGTGGATGATTTAGTATCTTAACTATATTGATGTTAAAAACGGCCATGCAAAAATACTGGGCCATCAGCAAGTTAAAAATAAATCTTTTTTTTGTTTGTTTGCAAACCATGATTTTTATTATTACAGAACACCACGTCATATTATGGCGGTAGCAATTCGTGTAGCTGTTGGCTCGAATAATTGCCTCAATTAGATGTGTCATTGAACGGAACAAGGTTCAGATTTTCTCATTCGGATTTTTCCCCATTCCCAAAGTTCTTGTAGATTGCGTGGATTTTGCTGGAACACTTGTTTCTTGAGTTCCCACCACAGAGATCAGGACTTAAGCTTGGCCTGTCTTCCAAAATTTGAACATTAGCATTCACAAGAAACCTTTTCTGCTAAAAGCGATGTATGGCAAGAGGTAACGTCATACTGAAAAATATCTTGCTGCTCTTGGTAGTCTGTCAGAAAAAAAAATAGTTTTCGCTGTTTAGGTTTCCATCAACACTTACCAATTTTCTTCTACCATTATGTGTTCATCATCACATTTTGCCGTCTTTGTGGTGTATCTTACATTATCTCTTTCTCTCATTGCTCTTCTTACATATTATCTTCCTTAAAATGTAACTGTTTTGCATTCATCCATTTTCCTCAGCTAGAGGTTCTTTTAACAACTTGATTCTACTATTCCGATGTTTTAGTTAAGAATGTTTTTACTGCTATACGCCCGTTCAAGCTTTTTTCATAATACTCTGCGTGATAAAATACGCATTATACTACAAAAACAACTTGAACGTACGTATAGCAACAAAGAAAAAAGCTGAAACGTTAAGAGTGCCTAGTGAAACTGCTACAATTGTGTGAATGTTAACGCAATAAATCTCGAGTGCCTACTGAAACTATTATGATTTTTCTTTCATCTCTTGTCCAACTTTTGCGGTCGTCAGCTTTTCTCTGTACTAATAAACACTACCAACAGTGGTGAACCTCTTTTGGATGGTATAAGTAATCTTTCTGGAACCTTCCAAACACCTGCCTATCTCTACTTGATACATCTTCCTTCAAAGTTACAACCTTTATCTTTGTTTCAGCAGTAATTTAGCCATGATTTTAGTGTCAAAAAGCAACTACAATAACTTGTCAAGGAACCTTATACTCATGTTAATAAAGTGGAAAAATTAGAAATTTGCGTATTATTATGACTTTTTCATCTCAGAGAATTCATTGGCCCAATAGTTTTGTATCTTCTTTTTTCAGCTCCAATCTGTTTAAAGCGGTCTCCTTCCTGTCACACGGCACCTACGAAAACGCAACAATTTTCCAATCCTTAACGTCAACAGATAATCATTGGTAAAAGCATAGTGTTATAGATTCTTAACTTAATAAAATAAAGGTGCATAATCATTTTATGTAGATACCGCCAAAGAAAAAAAAGCCATACTTAAAGTTTAGCTTTCATTTAAAAAATGAAAATCCTTTTTTGAAGTTTTTATATTAGTTTTAATTCCAAGCTAATAGATTAAATTTAATATTTCTAATAAGCAAAATACTTTGGTGTATGTCAAACCGAATTGAAATTGATTAGAATTCTTCTGTTATCCGTAATATCGCTAAAATGGTACATATTGGAAAATATATCAACTCAACATAATTTTCTTTATTAAAAATATTTCAAAAATAAAATATAGTTTCTGAAAGTGTGGAAGATTAATTAATCTGAATTTTCAAAAAATATTACTTTTAGTCTAAAATATCATGGGTGGGCGGGTGATTTTATGAAATGTTTACACACCTACCAATAATCTGATGTTTGCAAAATTTATGTAATAGAAACATAATTGTAGTAAAATTACATGAATAAAACGTAAACTTTATATTTTTAACTACAAAGTAAAATTAAAACCATTTAAATATGTTAAGCATTTTAATGTTTTATTGCATTCTAGTAAATTGTCTTTATAGTCTTACTTATGAAGGGGATTGATGGGGAAATGCTATAAAATTACCAGTAAAATCTTAATATACTATAGTTAACGCTGTTATTTTCTGGCTATATCGTTTAAAGACGTCCGTATTTACAAAAAATCAGCACGTTTATGCTCGCACGCACGCACACTAAGTCAAAATTGTTTTTTTTAAAATGCCGATTAACAGAAAGGATCCAAATTTCACTTAATATATATATATATATATATATATATATATGTGTGTGTGTGTGTGTGTGTGTGTGCTGCTGATGATGATGATGGCAACATCTATCGATGTAGTTAAGTTCAAAGGCTGTTTGTTCTCCGCATACGTATATAAACGACGGCCATTTATATAAAATATTCTGAATTTCAAAGTATATTGCAAGTTTGAAGCTTTAAATGAATCGTAAGGATGAATTGACGGTGAAAGTAAATTGTTTAATAACTGCAAACCTTGACAGAAATTACAATAGCAAGGCTACATTAAAGACCGCCATAATAAACAATGAACAACATAACTTTTACCATCTAATCTGTGTATGTAGCGATGTTAAGCGTCATTCTACCGAATAAGACTTTTTTTAAGTGATATTTGAAAATATACAATTTGTTCTGTTTAATGTTTTTCTTGATATCAATTTATTTTCAGTTACTTACGCAATCTTTTCTTTCTCTCTCTCTCTCTCTCTCTATATATATATATATATATATATATATATATATATATATATATATATATATATACTGAGAGAGAGAGAGAGAGAGAGAGAGAGAGATTGAGCCAATATATACATTTAGCAATACATAATATTTAGTATACTATATAAAATGAGAAAAATGTATATGGATAAATTCTATGCATATTTCATTGATATTCGATGCTGACAGTCTAACTGAGTATGCTCATCATTTCGGATATGTTTCGGCCAATTTATCATCTCTGACTCCGAAGAGAGTGCATTTTATTTTTCATTTTCTTTACCAAGTATATTTTCTTAAATCATGGACGCTGCATCATGCTATCTCTCTAGGAAGAATTTAATACCAAACACAGAATATTTTATCTGATTGCTTCTAAAATACACGAGAATACATGTTCCGCTAATTTTTTTTAATTTATTTACTTATTGAATTAAATCAAGATCTCACTTTTGCGAAGTAGCGACTATTTTCGAAAAAGTTGTCTGGCGAGACAAGTATTTATGCAACCTTCAATTTTGATTTCTTTCTCTCCCACTTTCTCACAAGAGGTGTATGTGTGTGTGTTTATATTAAATGCAAATAAATGAAATATGGTTCTCTTATAAGATATTTTTGCGTCAAAACAAAAAGAAAATGAAGATTTATGTTCTATGATGTCATATATGCCGTTTATGGTGTCGTTTTAATCTTTCTTTCCTCCGCTGACTATGATTTCTGATGTAATGAAGCAACATCAATTGTTTTAGCATTTTCTGGTTCTTCATCACTTTCTCTTAATAATTTTGCATGAAAAACCATGGCATTTACAGTGACAATTTTGATCATAAATTATGACTCATTTCAGAAATTATTCATTTCGATGCAAGTGCACTGTAATGATAACACCAAAAAAAGAGAGGAAATTTTTGATTTTATGTCAATTGCTACATCAGAAAGTGTCATGGAAGAAATGCTCAAAGGAGGGGTCTCATAGAGAGTGCAAACATTCATCGTATCTTAGGGTCACCTCGGTGTTGATGAAAAGTTAATAGCTTGGCCTTTGAAGTATGGAAGGTTACAAACCAGCTTTTCCTCCATTAATGTGTAATGGCTATGCTAGATAAGAGATCATTTGCTAGGTTCTGATCACCTAAATTCTGAAAGGTTCACTCATAAACTGTGGTTTAATTTTCATAGATATTAACTAACGATCTGAGAATGTTCTTAGACAGACCGTTAATATAATGCAGAAAGTTTCGTGGGACGCTTAAAGACTTCAGAAACCTGGCCATCGACAACCACCTTAATGGACCCACCTGATAGGAAGAACTTGATGATTGTAAGGAATCTGCTAGAGAGTTAAGAGCAAGAGAGTTTTTGTAGCAACTCCCTATCACAGGCATCTTTTGGTTGCATTACGCCCCCCGTCCAAAAAAAAACAGGGACAACATATTTTCAGAATTGAAAAAAAATATTATGACATATTTCACATTACTGATCGTCCATCGGTAATGTGAAATACAACGGCATTTTATGCCGTTGTATTTCACATCTGTTATACCTGTAAGTTTTGAATTGTGAATCATATTGAACAGGACATTTCCGGTGAGAACCATTTACACCAGAAGATAAAACTGGATATAAAATGCCAGTAAGGGTTTGCTGGAATTATTTTTATTTTATTTTTATTTTTATTTTTTGAATGGAAAATGTTAAAAAGTGGTCGACATTCAATCTTGACTAAAGTCATCTTGTTTGTGTTCTTTTTAAAAGGAAGTTTACCGACGCCACATATAATGGCATCAATGTTTAAGGATTAAATACTGCGGCCCATTTCCAATCGAAAGTGCCCCATGAGTTAAACTGAAACAAAAATAAGATGCAATGGAAAAATGAAAGAAAATAAAAAATTCCAATCGTTAGAAAAACAGATTTGAAAAAATTGAAATGGACGCTGGTTTCATTTACGTTTCTAAACGATACGTTGGGCCAGGAGACAATTTGCTTCCCAAACCTTTTGTTTGCTCGTCTTGAATAAGTAGATACATGAAGTCAATATTTTATTATATATATATATATATATGAGCTAGTAAGCACTGATACACACACACACACACACACATAAATACATATAAAATTGTTTTTTTTTATTTCGTCCTATTATATATATATATATATATATATATGTGTGTGTGTGTGTGTGTGTGTTTGTGTGTGTTTGTGTGTGTATGTATTTGTGTGTTTGTGTGTGTGTGTAACACAAACGGATTCCGTTTATATCCGCATATGCACACACCTGTAGAGAGATGAGGAGGAAAAAGTGTTTTTTCGTGTTTGAGGCGGTAGCGTCTTTCTTGTCAGGACTCGAACTGAGGTAAAATGTTAGAATTACCAATGAATATAGATATTTTCTTCCTCACATGAAATACCAGCGGAATGTTATAGTTATATAAATATTTCGCAATGTTCCTCAACTGTCCATGCGTTTATTTCATCTCTTCTAATATGCATCCCTACACACACACACACACACACACACACTAACACACACACACACACACAAAGTGTAAAAAGTTTAATTGCGTGCGTTTCGTCCTTTAGGACCTCATCGGACTAAATTTGTTATGTTGGCACGAATACGCATTCACACGAACGAGGGATGCTGGTACTCCTGATTTTAATGCCAACTTGTGTTATGGCATTCCTGGAAGATCCAAAGAATTAAAAACATTCAATAGGGAAGTTAACTGTTTCGTCTGGATCCACAGTTGTAACATTGAATAAGGAAGTTCTTTTTTCTGTTGGGATATTTTGCACAATCTTCTGATTGATGATCTGTACTGTTTTATTTCTGGGAGCCAAAATTGCTTGCTCACACAACCAATTTGTATTCTGGAGTTATCTGCTAAATTGAGGTATATTTTAAAATTATTTCCCCAATGTTCTAGACTAGAATAGCGAAACCTTCAGGAAAGTTGATCTGTCCATTTTCATCATGTGAAATTTTTCCACTTTAAATTTTTAAAAGGAGGTCAGTAAATTCCTTTGCTGTCCCATCTCCATTGAGTTCCACTCTCATATTAGTGGTCAAAACGCGTCTTTCCAATATGATTCCATAGATCAGAACTTTTCAGTCAGACATGAAGTTTATCTGCAGCTGTTCCTCGTTTGACAACAGGAAGTATTTGTCTGAAATCTTCATGTAGCAGAATTGTTACTCTTGCATTGAGTCTATCATTATGTCTGATATCTTTCAGTGTTCTGACTAAAACCTCAAATTCACCCTTGTGAGCCATGATACATTTATTCCAGGCTATGAAGCAAGTCACCTAGGTTAGGTATGTACCTCTATTTATATTGCACAATGGATTGTAATTATAGACCAAGTCTGATGGCAGTTTAAAAGTCGAGTGAGCGGTTCTTCCACCAATAAGCAATGTAGCTGTTATTCCAGATGATGCTACAGTTAAAGCCACAGTTCTATGCACCCTAACTGAAGATAAAAGAAGATTAGTTAGGAACGTTTTGCCAGTACCTCCAGGAGCATCTAAAAAGAAAATTCCTCCAGCACAATAGTTGATCCTTAACATAATCTAATTGTAGATGGCTCTGGTCATTTTTAAGATGTGTATTAGTCTGTATTTGATGGATCAGCTCTTCATAATTGTATCCAATCTCTCAGTCTCTCTCATGAGTTCTCTATTTAAGGGATCAGAATATTGGTTTGGTTTGGGAAGTCCGAAATGGGACGGTTCTTTTATGCTTTATCTTCTGTTTCACACAGTGCAATGTTCACAATTCTTGGGGTTCATTTTTATGGCTAGCCCTGGATGAACCAGTTGCATATGAGGAAAAATGTCTTCACTCATAGCTTCTTGGTGTTTCACGCACAGATCCATTGGTGATTTATATAAAACTGCCTCTTGTAAAGTTTGGTCTAATGCTTATCTCTTTCTGTAAGGCCAAGTTGAATGCGTGTTCTATGTGCATGCCTCAAGAATATTTCCATCGGTTGTTTTCAAAGTTTGAAATGATCTTTGACCCTGACATTATGAAGAAGTCGATAAAGAATCATTCAGAATCTTTTGGATGTACCGTATAAACCTGACCAAATACATCACTACGTTTAATAGAAGGTTAAGTTGGATGAGGTTCTCCTGGCTTTCTTCTGTGGAATTTTCCAGATTTGAATGTGTAATATTTAAACACTCCTGGATAGAAAATTGTTTTGTCAAAGTCAACTACATTGCATAGGTTAAAGAATGTCATTAGGGTGTTGTTTTTTTGGAGTTTCAATCAATTCCTGAGCATTGTCTTCAGTAAAATATATCTGCTGTCCATTTTCAAAATGAACACTCAAGTACTGAACTGATGGCTGTTTGTTGTGAATGTTAAATGAAAAAGTTCTTCAGGCAGCCTCATTGCTAGAAATGTATCTTCCTGGCTGAATTTTTTTTACTTCATTGTGTTTGTCAATGACAATCACAGCTTGGTCCCTCCCCTTATTTATGTATTTGCACACATACTTTATGGACTTAACACTGTTAGAAAATTCCACATTAATGTGAGCATTGAATGCTTTACACTGAAGTGGACTAAAGGGAACAATCCATTTGTTGTCTTCCATTATATTTTGTTCATTTCTTTCAAGGTTGAAGTTGAATTCTCCATCTTCAATCTTTCGTCTTCTGTAACTTGGTAGTTATCCCTATCAATTTTTGAGTGATTAACAAATTTTTTTGAGATCTTTTTGTACATCTGTTGTCAACCATACAGGGACAATTGAAATTCAAATAATCACATGGTCCATGAATCATGTGTCTTTTTCCTATTTAAAAAAGCCCTGGATCTTTATTAGGATTTGGAGTTCTGCATGATGATAGAATCTATTTCATTTCGATTGATCTTCTCACTTAACCATAAAAGTAAATGTACATGTGACTGTCCTCTATTTTGCCACTGAATACATGTAACATTTAACAGGTCCAAATATTTTCTTTTCTTTATTAACGAGATCCATCAGTTTGTTCATCTTCAGCTTAAAAATCCTAGCAACAATATTATGCCTGACTGTTGCAGATTGTTGAGGAAGAATATTTTCTAAAATCTCAAGCCAATTCGGATTTGTAGTAAATGAAACAAAGAAATCTGGTTTGCCAAAATGTCTGACATAAATCAATCCATCTTGAACTCTTTCAGGCATCTATCTTGGTCCACCTGTGAAGGATGAAGGGAGAATAACTATGTGTCTCACATTGACAGTATTGCCATCATTTTGAATTGCATCATTTAGGTAGATATATTCCTCCACTCTTAGTTCCTTTTGATTCATTTTGATAAAAAAGTAACCTCTCTGATTCAATTTTTGCATACATATCCACCAAGAACTTTTTGAATAGTTGTTTGAATCTAAATCTGAAGAGATAATTATATTATAATTCTGCATGCATAGAATTCCATGGGTGATATTTTTTTGTTTGTAGTTAATTCAGTGTTCAAATGTTTTTGTCTGAGGAGAAAATGGTATCCTTGCCAAACGATATGTGGGTATTATAAGACATCATAATCTCTGTGAGTTTCTGCAAATTTTTAAGACTTCCATCTTGTCTCCGAAGAACGATATTCCTTTTTTCACATTCTTGACCAACCTTTAGTTTAGGATAGCTACCTCATTAGTACATGGTGTATTGTACCTATGCTAGTGCTCGCCAAATCTGAAATCCTCAAGTCCGGCTCTTTCTATAACTGATTTGAAAATATAAACATTGTGCTCATGTAAAATTCTTGAAGAGTCAGTATTATGTCAAATTCCAGTTTATCAAACACATTTTTCTGGTTTGTGCTTGAACTTGGTAGTCCTCTATGAAGTGGATTTGAAGAAATTGGTGTGGCTCATTAGATAATGGTAGAAGGGAACCAATCCTGTGTTGAACCTGACACTCAACTCGACACGTTGATTTCTATCCAGGAAAGTTGATTTCTATTTTTTGCTCCAAATGAGGTGATAGCAAAACAATTATTGTAATCCCTAATCTCTGGATTCTTGAAAATCCCATTCAGTAGAGAGTAGAGTGGCTCAGGGGGTATTGGAATTTCTGAGAGTTGAATTATTCCTTTTTACCAAACATATCAGATTCATCTTTGAAACTTATGGTATGGCAGTAAGAACACTGGATATCTATCGGTCCAACGGAAACCTTTTGATGATTTGCATAATCAGTATTGCAATTGCATCAGAATGCAGCTTCGTGGAAGTTAACAAAAAGTGTATATTGTACACTGGCATATCTTGTTGACTCTAAACCAAGCCTGTTGCTGTCTTGTAATGGAATTTCAGAGGCTCGCGATGCTCTCATACGGAGATTATGATTTTTAGCTTCATGAATACTTTCTTCAATGAGGATTAACAGAAATAATATTTCAATCGTTTTCACAATTGGGCAAAACAAACAGAAAATGTAATTAACAGCAGTACACTTCTTTCGTGTTTGCTTAAATTATAAACATTTTATGCATAGTGTAGTTATAAACAGGGAAAATATATAAAATATTTTTTTACAGATAGTTTGTTTCACATAAAAAAAATACGAAATTTATATATAAAGTGAAAATAATATTCGTTTAAAATGGTCGAAAAATTTTAATGTCCAAAATCTTGTTAAAAAAGTAAACATTAATTTGATATCGTAAAATATTGCATTAATTATTTAAAACCTTTTAATATATTATTTTAGTTTTATTTGCTACCGGAAAAACCTACAGGTATTTGTCAAAAAGAAAAAAAGTAAATAAATATGTTCTCTTTTTACGACAAAGTTTTGTGAAATTTTTGTGAAATAGAGGCTCTTTCAAAGTATCACAGTATGAATTTCTAATTGAAATTGAAAAACGAGGACAAAATCATTTAATAGAAGATATTTTAAGCAGTGTATTCAAATTAGTCATTAGCTTGTGTTAAGATTTTTAATAATTAAAATAATATTTATATATTTATTTATTTATATTTATATATTTATTTATATATAATTAAATAAATAAAAAAGGAAGCATTTTTATAATATTCTTTTGGGTCGAGGGTATATTTGTATGTATTTGTGTATGAAATATTGTTTGTTATTTTTACTTGCACTACTTACTCAGAAAAGTCCATTTTCGGGTTGTGGACGTTCAATATGACTGTAAAGACAAAAGAAATTAATTGGTCTGATGTGGGGGCAGGCTTGTTATAGTTAAGGGAAATTTTACAAATAGATGCCAACTTGTTGAAATTGCCAAGTAAA